>NLAW01001582.1:0-50275 GCA_002370915.1 Metschnikowia lochheadii | reverse complement strand
GTATGGTAGAGTAGTATAGTATAGTATGGTAGAGTAGTATAGTATAGTATGGTAGAGTAGTATAGTATAGTATGGTAGAGTAGTATACTATAGTATGGTAGAGTAGTATACTTTAGTAAGTATACTATAGTAGTATTCTAAAGTGGATAGTGTTAGATTCTTGTTGTAACGTTAAGTACTAAGTTATCTTTATTCGTTGATGATTCCTCAAGCGAGGAATCGGAGCGGCTTATATAACTTTTCAAGAATCTAGATTGCTACGGAACAACTCCTTAGCGATCATTGTTTTAATCACCTCAGCTGATTCTACTACTCCGTACAATGGGGCGGAGTAGAAGTCTGAATAGGAGGCTGTGTAACAATAGCGATTGTATCAGGCAGAGATGTTTCATATTATCCCCATAGGTAGATCCTTACCCATGGTGGGTCTGACAGATAGTATGTTTAGGTTTGAAGAGGTATATTTTTTTGGTGTTGGTGAATGAAGTTCAGTCACTGCCTTCGTCCACTACCTTCATCCACAACATCTTCCAAACATCTTCCAAGATCCGTTCCAGGAAAAGCCGGGCTCAACTTGCCTGATATCTATGTATAAGTAATTACATCAATGTATAATGACCAGAATACACCTGCAAATCCTCCCATGTACATTATTAGATCTCCTGTTCTTAATTGTCTAGTTTCTGTGTTTTATATGGCAACTGCATCACACAACACATCACCATATCCCTCATTTGAAATCAACTCAGTGTGATGTCCAGGTCAAGGGTTATGGTGACTGAATGATGTCATTGGCAACAGTAGGTTCCAAGATACCTCTATGAATAGTGTGACTACCCATGGTAGGTCTAAAAAGTAGTGGTCATTGAAATAGAATAGAGTAGAGTAGTAGAGTAGTAGAGTAGTAGAGTAGTAGAGTAGTAGAGTAGTAGAGTAGTAGAGTAGTAGAGTAGTAGAGTAGTAGAGTGGTGGAGTAGAGTAGAACAGAGTAGTGGAGTGCTACCAACATGAAGTATAATGTCTTATAGTATCTTGGTAATCTCTTCATATTCTTTACCATACCTATCTTTACTATGTTATCAGTTTTCTTATCCCTTGCTTATGGTAAATGCTCATATGTTCTGGTGGCCAAGCACAACACTCACCAGGGCAGAAAATAAATGGCACGAGAAAATATAATCCCCCAGTTTTGTCCCAACCAAAATCTGTAAGCTTTGAATATAGTCTGCTTTGAAAGTATACTAAGTTATAGACTTCTTTTTATTGTCTAGTGAAGGGTAGTGAAGGGTAGTGTATAGTATAGTGTATAGTGTATAATATAGTGTATAGTGTATAATATAGTGTATAGTTTATAATATAGTGTATAGTGTATAATATAGTGTATAGTGTATAATATAGTGTATAGTGTATAATATAGTGTATAGTGTATAATATAGTGTATAGTGTATAATATAACTAGACTAGAGCTGTTCCCACGTCAGTATAAAACATAAGGGTGGGATGATGACATCAAATTAAAAGGTTACAGTACTAATGGTGGTACCAAATAATGGCTCGGTCATATTACTGTACTGTTTACTCTAGTGTTAAGTACTGGTTACTCTAGTGTTAAGTACTGGTTACTCTAGTGTTAAGTACTGGTGGTATACAGTACTAGTCCCTATTGACTTACGTCACTTTATCCTCCCCACAAAAACTTACTTTTCAGCTGGCTAAGAACTATTCAACTCTTCATAGTTTTGGAATAGTCATGTGTTTTTGGGAACTCCCGTAGATGTGTTTGGGGTGGGGGGAGGAGGCTATTAAGGGTATATGTATATATGTACCTGCATATAAGTATCCCCGAATTCTGACCATCTCACTATTCATCCATTTTGTCACTAAATAAAACGGTTTCGTTGCAGAAAAACAATTAGATGTTTCTGGAAATGTCACCGAGACCACCCCCTTGAACTGTCGAAGAGTCGAACGCCAAGTGGAATCAGGTTCGAAAACGTCTGTCACGTGATCAGCACCAAAAAAAAAACACACCCAGAAAACACCCAAAAATCACCCAAAAATCTCGAAAAAAAAAACCACAAAAAACACAATCAACCGGAAAAAATCCAATGTTCCCCTTTTTCATCCCAAACCCACTAATCCTTACCTAAAATTCTCTCCAAAGTATACTATATTACTCTGCTCTGGAGGTCTGGGTGCAGGGCATCGCGAAAAAGATGTAGTGAGACACATTAAAAGCACCAAAATCAGCACTAATCACGGCCCCTGATCCCCGATTTTTCCCGTGAAAAAAAACCAAAGAAAAACGCTTAAAGCGTCATTATCATGACCTCTTTGGACACAGCTGAAGCCGTGACGCGACACCTTCGTCTGAAAAATCTCAGTGCTCTGGACGCTGAAGCCACGGCATACAAGCTCTGGCGAGATGAGCTCCCAGTACACCTCCCAAACAAGGCCCAATTTCTCTTTGAACTTCTCTGTGACCGTATGGGTGATTTCGGGCAAGGATGTTTTGCCCAGTGGAAAAAAAGCCCGGGTCTCTGGCGTCTCTGGCGTCTGATCTACGAAAAACTCTCTGAAAAAGACGTGGAGACCCGGAATACCATTTTTTCTAGGGTCAAGCTTCTCCAGGTTATTTCTACAGTGTTGGATGAACGTGTGGAGAATATTGTGGGAGGAGTTGTTGGTGGTAGTGGTGGTGGTGGAGGAGGAGGTTTTACTAGGGCCAATGACCAGGGCTCGCAACCACACCTTAAAAATGGTGGGTTTCCAGAAGATGGGAATGGGCAAGATTCTTCCAAACCCGGAAAATCTATTAAAAAGAATGGGAAACGACAAAAACTCTCCGTGGAACCAAATGGTGAAATTTTGGGTGAAGAAACTGTAGTGGAGATGTTTGCTTGTGTGCAGGACATCGTAACTTATGGATACGTCGATGTTGATGAATACGTTGCTGTGGGTCTTTTAGGAAGTTATTGTCGATACATCAAGACTTCTGGAGTGAGAGATTTACAGTGGACTAAAACCATCCAGACATTATATGAACTCCCACACCAGTACATCCTCTATAAACCAGGCAAGCAGTCATTGAGCCGGTACTTCCTGCAGGTTGTTCCGGTACAACTTTCCCTTTTCGTCGAAAATGCATCCGAAAAAGGTGATGAATGGGCCCAATCCATCCTGGTCATGCATCTGATGTTCTGCACGTTCTTATTCAAGTATACGTCGAGTTCTGGGTTGGTGCAGCACGTGACGCAACTTATTGAGGACCAAAGAAAACTTGGTGAGAACCGACTCCCAAATTCCTGCATCCTGCATCTCTTCCATGAAATCATCCTGAACCTTGCCGTTTCCGAAATCCATACCTGCGAGGCTGTATATAAGGCATTGGTGCAGCCTCCATATGCACACCTTGCTGAAGAACTAGTAACCGTTTTGGCAAAGGTTAACCGGACATTGTCCCCGGATTTCTATACCAATATCCATGCGGAGGCCTTGGCCTGTGTGCAGGTCAACTGGACCCTCGTTTCTCATATCATGAAACTCCACCCTACTCTACATACAGGATGGAAAAAGGTGGTTGACGGAAGTCTGGACTTGAAAGGTCAGAAGCTCCTGCAGATAGCGAAAAACCTAGTGGCTTCTTTTGCTGGTGCTAGAGAATTGGGCCTCTTCATGCTGCAGGTGTACCCATACGCTGCACAGTATGCAGGATGGACGGATTCTGAGCTTATGGATGAAATGGCTCAGCAGATTACGGATTTATCGGCAAATAGGCTACTTTCTTTAGCCAATCAGTATCTCGAAAAAGAGCTGGTTAAGCCAATGTCGCTTTTGGTGCGTGTATTGGCCCGGAGTCCTGCACACAAGCAGAAACTGTTGGTTCCTTTCTTCAAAAATGTTTCAAAGTTCCCCAAGGAAGGTTGGGCCGAGGTTCTCTACCAAGTCGTTTCTCTTTATCCTGAAACGGAAGGTGTGGCCGAGACCAGTGTGCAGTCTCAATCTCCCTCCAAGTACGACGTTTTTCTCGTGTTTCGTCTTGGAGAATTACAAAAACAAAACCAATCTCTTGAAGCTTTTTTCAAGGATCAGATCCTGCATTTGGACGCAGATTCTCTTGCATTTTTCCTCCAAAGATGGCTTGTTCTCCTTGACGAAAAGTGTCCTGAGATTTACCCCGAGCTTTTTCGGCAAATCTTCCTGAAATGGGACAAAAGCCGAATCATGGAGTTCTTTATGACCCAAAAATTGCAATTTTGTGAAATGGAAGGGTTTCTTAGTGGGCTCCTGGCTTATATGCAGGACCACAGACCGATTATATTGCATGACATTTTAAAGGTACTTCCTACCATTGTTTTCCGGAAGTTTTTCTTACCATTCTTGGACATTCTCATTACAGATGCGATGGACCAGAAATGTCCCGAAAATTCCCTTTTGGCCCGGTCTACTCTCAACCATTTGCTCTCCAAACCAACGTTACAGTGTACCATTGAGAAGAGTTTCGATAAATTATACGAATATGTGGTTTCAGCCAATCAGGATGCTTTAAATGATACGTTGGAGACTGCACAGAACATCTGGACTTTCCACCTTCGGAGTATAAAGAGTCGGAAGTCTGGAGAGTTTGTCGGTGCCTGTATGCAGGAAATGAAGAAAATCATCAAAGATTTCAAGAAGGCCCAAAAAGAGGGCTCTAAATCAGAAAATAAGGAAAAGAAGGAAAAGAAAGAGAAGAAAGAAAAGCACAGAAAGAAAGGTGATAAAGTAATTGATGGGGAAATGACCGATGGAATGCATATAACGCTCTCTCTGCAGGTCCTTTTAACCCACAGATTCCTTTCTATCCAAACAGATAAAGTGGATTTAAAAGAAATGACTTCTAAGTTTGTTTCCATGATCTGTTCTCTTATGAATGAGCAAAATTTCGAGGAATTTTGTGCTATTCTCGATACTTTAGCGTACATTTCGGGATCCGAGGCCGAAACCTCGGGCATTCTCCGGAAATTCGGGGCGTTTTCAATGTCAGAGAAAACAAAGGCCACGATGTTTTCATTGGTGCTGAAAATATCCCCTGAAAACCAGTGCATGTATGTGATGGCGTTGTTTTTGGTGCTCCGGAGCCAGACTCATGCATATCGCACTGAGCTTCAGAATGCACTCTTGGCATATCTCCGGCAGCTTTCGGAAATTAGCTTTGAAAAATGTTTTGGGACTTGTTTGGATGCTTTGAATACCTGGGACGTTTTTTCTCCGGCGAATTTCGACCTCTTGGCGGCGTTGACTCTGGCCTTACCTAATGAGAAGACGCACACCGGGCTCGTAACCAAGGCTCTTCACGTTTTTCTTCTTCATTGTGATCTGTTGGACCAAGAAACCACATTAAATTTTGTGGAAATGCTTACAGATTTGGTTTCGAGCAATGGAGGAATGATAAATACTTATGTGGTGGAGATGTTGATGGCGACTGCATATAAGGTGACTTCTGTACAGGGTTTGTGTGAACAAGTATACGTTGCCACGACCAAGCTTGTGTTATATGTGGTGAATGCACATCGTTCGAAATTTGTGGGACGTTATCATGTGGTGACCAAAGTCATGAGTGGGCTAATGGTTCCGCTTACGGAAAAAGCGGATATTTTTACCCAAAAGGGTAAGTCCATTGAATGTGCTGCATCCTTCGGTCGGCTTTTGACCACACTTTGCGAACCTCCCGTCCAAGCATCTAGCCACTCAGATTCACTCACTTCAAGAGCAGCAATCTACCGGACGGCGCTCCGGAAACACGCGCACGTGATCTTGGCGAACTATATACAGGTACGGCTTGAAATGAAGTTTTCTTCCGAAATCAATGATGCATTGATGCCTGGGGTATTCAGTCTCATGGGTCTTTTCTCCAAATCAGAGCACCATTTGGTCAGTCTGTGCTTGGACCCTCTGGGAAGAACATATTTCCAGACCTTATATGCTCTATACAGGGACCACGGAAAGTGGAAGGAGTGATTTGAATATCCATAGATCTAGAGAAAATCCACCTATCCAAATTTTCTAACCAAACCATAAACACAAACACTTTCAGTCCAGGACAAATCTCGTACACACTCAAGGCAGGTTTAAAGTTTGAACCAGGGCCCAAAGCCGTCCCCCCACCCACTGGCCTGAAATCGCATAGTAGCAAACTAAAGGGTTTTAAAGTGTTTTTCAAAACTAACAAGGAAACCAGTTCAGTTCTGTCCGTGTCCGTTTTGACCCTTGATTGGTACTGCAACACCCTCCCAAATGCAGTACATTGTAATATATGAGGCAATCCTGCAGATTTAAGATTATCAGCATATTGAATTGTACGAAACTTTTTGAATTATTGGTTTGAAAGGATATGCAAAGAGGTACGAAGCTTCTTGAATTGTTGGTCAAACCAGTGCGACAAAATGTTCAAACCACACTACCAACATTAAACAACCCAATAGTTCGAGATAGTAGTAGTAGGTAGTACTATTATTAGAAAAAGAAGGAGGTACTAGAACTGGGCTCAATATTAGTAGTAGTAGTAGTAGTAGTAGTAGTAGTAGTAGTAGTAGTAGTAGTAGTAGTAGTAGTAGTAGTAGTAGTAGTAGTAGTAGTATCAGAAGGAGGTGGTAGTATTAGGAGGAGGTAGTATTAGGAGGAGGTAGTATTAGGAGGAGGTAGTATTAGACCGAGGTGATTCTAAATGCTTGCTACATATTTGGTAGCTCCCTAAAGAATCTAATAACACTTTGGCCTTGCACTGATGGCTAACCAGTTATCCTTCTTATAATCCGACTCTACTACTTCTCTCCCTGCACGCACCGCATTCTCCGTCAATTCTCCTTCTTTATAGAAATGGTAATATCTATACTTTGTATCTGAATCCTTTTTTTCGTCCTCCCCATTCTCCCCATTCTCCCCATTCTCCCCCTCCTTTTCCTGTTTTTTTGTACTTAATAAAGATTTCACATGAACAGTTTATTTCAAATCCTTGATGCTTAACAAGTTTTAAGTCGTAAGCACGAACCTTTTTTAATTATTACTCTGCTTAATTTGGCTACTCTGGTGGTTTGAAACATGATTCAATCATATGAGCTTCTGGAAGTTAGCCTATGCTAGTGAAGTGAATATGGTGAAGAAATAAATCAAATATCTCCTCCATACTTTCTTGTTGTGACTTCTGGAATCTGACATGGAAGTGGTCGTACGCAGATAGCAAGTGTGGGGTGGAAATTGTACTGCAACAATCTGGATGATTGTCTGCTTCAAATTTTCAATGGACCTCCGTACACTGGAGACCACAATCATGGTTTTTTTTTTTTTTAAACCAAACTGCCTGCTCATTCTTTGACTTCCGCTTCTTCCTCCATCTCTTCATCCAACAATTCTTCTTTGCTTCTTCCAATGTCAGTTCCAGACTTGTTCAACTGCCAATTCTTCCCCGTCACTTCCTCTATATCAATCCTCTTTGCCACTTCTTCCACTTCTTCTTCAATTCTCGATTTCTTCCTCTCCTTTTTATGTGTCACTTTTTTTTTTCTCACCTTTTTAAGTGTCACTTCTTTTTCACTTCAGATTGTTCAAATGTTGTTCTTCAACTATCACTTCGTCTCTATTATGCCTCAATTTCTCCTTCTTCAACTCCCTCTCTGCCCTAATCCTATGGCCTGGTACATTCTCTGCATAAACTCCCATACTATCTGGTCCCTCCCGTCGTCCGTATATGGATGGCTCAACTCATGCTTCGTGTGCTCATACCGAAGTATATCTTTTCGGGTGATTGCACCGGCCAACACCTCGTTTTTCTGCACCAACACGTGGCGTGGCCCGAGCTTGATGAAGATATCCATGAGATACTCGAGCGTGGTGTCGATGTCAACCACCAAGGGTGCAGGATTGACTACCAGCGCCAAGTTGAGCCCACTTCCTTCTTGAAACTGACACGGTTCAGTCTCGCTGAGGCCTAGAAGCATATCTTCTAGATCCACTCTTTTGACGTAGCCACAAATCGTAGGCCTTTCTTCGGACTGCACAAGAGGGAAGCCACGGTAGGGACACGCCGCTAAAATGGCCCGGATCTGTTCCACATTATAGGTATCCAAGGTAAACACCACCGTCAGTGGGGACATGGCACTTTTCACGGTCGTGCCAAACACAAATTCCTCTTTTGTATCGACAAAAGGAAGTCCATTAAACACAATCATTTGATCAGCAATCCCACCATGGCCCCATTTATCATTAATAATCTTCGTAACAGTCACTGCCACCATAGTAGGAATAATATACTTCACTGCTCCCGTCAACTCAAACATAATCACTGCCACCGTCACTGTCAAGTGTGTAATCCCACTTAAAGCTGCTCCTGCGCCGATCAAGGCATAAGTACCTGCAATAACACACGGTCCTTCATCGGGGCAACTGGCGAAAAAGGCCAGGTCACTAAACCGTAAGTACAATTTTTCGACCACAAGTCCCACGACTCGTCCAAACGTGGCCCCGGCTGCCATCGACGGAACAAAGATTCCTGCAGGTACCTTACACCCATAAGTGACGATGGTAAGGCACAGACGTAAGACTGTAGCAAATAGGAGGGAAGCCACGAGCCGCAGGTCCGATTTGGGTTTGCACAATGAACTTTTCAGCTTGGCCAGGCACTCGGAAAACAACGCTTGCATGGCCTCCGTCATATCCACACGGAGATAGTCATTAAAGTAGCATAAGACGGCGGAAAAGACTGCCAAAAAAAGCACTTCTTGCAAAGCCAAATTGGCCAAGTACCGTTTCCGAAACCCAGCCACGCGTTTATTAAGTCGCGATACCACAATTCCGTAAACCCCACCAAAAACTCCCAAAATAGCATAGAACGGGAGCTCGAAAAAATGCCACGTGGTATCGTATGTCACTTCAAACAACACCAATTGTCCACTGCGGAAAGGGTTCAATGTAGAAAGTGTCACCACTGCGATAAAAGCGCACACGTACAGTTTCAAAAGTGTTTGAAGGTGGAACACCGACGAGATCTCCTCCATGGCAAATAGTACCCCTCCCATTGGCAGCCCAAAGGCCACGGCCACACCTGCAGCTGCACTGGCGGTCAAAATGTCTCTATGTTTCAGAGCAGACTGGCGAAACGAGGAGAAAAGAGTGGAGATTGTAGATCCCACACAGACTGCATAGTGCACCAGGGGACCTTCTTTACCCAAAGAAAGTCCCGAAGCAATAGCCAACGGTAAGCCAAGACTTTTTATAAGTAAGGTCCAAGGCCCCAAAAACCCTTGCACCATGAATCCCGAAACTATGCATTTTATTTCTGAGATTCCCAGGCCAGCAGCAGCCGGCGAGTAAAACTTCACCAAAATTGCCGCTACACCCGAGAAAACCGCCAGAAAAAAAACATATGCTAAATAGCGGCCAGTGGAGAAACTCAGCCAAGTGTTCCAATCGCCACATTTGGCACCATCTTGCCGCCAGCAGCAAAACGTCTCATTAAGGTAGAAATGGCTGCTGCAATATCCCAATCGGAGAGCAGAAAGCCAAGAAGTGATGACATTTAATGAAGCAGCAATTCCACCAATGACAACGCCCACAATGGCCAAAAGTAGCCAGGTTTTAGTGGACTCTAAGAGTTGTTCAGTCAAGGTCACTTGATTGCGGCGTCTAGCCACTCGATTTTGATGTTCCTCGAGTTCATCATCCATCCAATCAATTGTGGTGAAGTTATCGAACTTTTGTACCGCCCGGATTGAGTCCTGGTGGAGCCACTGGCCATTCTCCAGACGTAGCGACATGTAGTGATGAAAGTGGATGTGATTGAAAGATTGAGAAATGGTTCAGGATGGTTCAGGACTGCACACAACCGTTTCAGAACTGTTTCAAAGCTAATTTCTGTATGGTTTCAAGATATGCACCGGTGGTTTGAGTAATGGTGTAGTATAAAGTGCGCTTAAAGTTGGGTATGAGTGCGTACTAAAAAAGTCACTGGACTAGTCTGCACATCCACACCCGTACACCACACAAATAAGATGACTGCAAATTCTTTCAGTCTCCTCCGTCCATCAATTTAGCCAGACGATCCCGATTCTTTCTAGTTTTGTTAATTGAATTCCATTTCCTAATTAGGAAGGTTTTGTCATAAAGTGAAAAAAAACAAAACAAAAAAAAACACGGTAGCATAATCTAATTTACTATGATCTATCATAGTTTAGATATTATAGTCCAGCTAATATAGTTCAGCTAATATAGCCCAGCTAATATAGTCCAGCTAATATAAACCAGCTAATACAGTATAGCTTATAGTCTAGCTTATAGTCTAGTTTTTCATGTAGAATTTCTTTCTTGTAAAGTCCAACTTCCATTTCCCAGTATATTACTGCATATACTAAAATATAGGTTGAAAAGTAAATCTTGGAGTTGGTTTCTCTTAGGTCACATGAGTTCTCAAGTATCAAAACCCCATATACAGTGTTATTCAAAACCATTCAAACCAGGGGGCAAAAGTTTTGGAGCCAGAAATAGCAAAAGTAAACAAACCAATAATTCAAAAAGTTTCGTACGCCTTCACACAGTCTTTCAAGCCAAATGACATGATGTTTCAAACCCCAACTTTCATTAGAATTCAATATTCCGAATTCTTAAATCTGGAGGCTGGTTTGCATGATTTTGAAAAACATTGTATCTAATTAACGGAATAAGTTAAGACACAATATTCAAAAGAAGGGATTGAAGTGTTGATGTTTGAACTAGATCAAGTTATTATTTATAATGAAATTGGTAGTCTCCTTTTGAGATGTTTAGACCTTAGACTTAGGTCTCGTATTTAAACATACCAATACACTTAACCCCAAACAAGGTCTTCAAACCAATCATATCTTCACATATTAATTCATGCACTCTAACAATTTGATTTTGTATATATACATATATATATATATATATATTTATATCTTGATAGTATGGAAGTACTGGTTCAAACGATGGTTTATCCAATGGTATAAGTAATGGCGTAGAGAGTGGTATAAATAGTGGCGTAGGGAGTGGTTTAAAAAATGGTCTCAATGGCGGGGGGTCTCTATTCTTATATGTTGTGGTGCGCGGACGGCTGTAAATTAGAGTGGTGCGCGGATGGCTGTAAATCAGAAAGTGGGGGCAAATGAGGGGCTGTCGCGAACAAAGAATATAAATAGAGCGCTATCCCCCTCGAACCGGTTTTCTCTCACCACCAATAAAAATTCCTACCCATTCATGTTTCGTCCTGGTTTGAGAGATTGATTGATACAGCAAAAGACTTCCAAATCCCAAATGTAGTACATATGAGGCAATCGTCCCGATTTTAAGATAAGATTTCAGAATATTGAATATTGAATTCTTCAATGAATGTCTTCAATGAACGAAAGTTGGTGTTTGAAACATTCTGCCATTTGATTTGAAAGACTGCATGAAGGGGTACCAAACTTTTTGAATTATTGATTTGTTTAATTTTGTTAGTGTGGTTTGAATCGTTTTGAAAAACACTGTATTGTATACTAAATTGTGTAGTCTGTAGTAGTATAGTAGTGGTTAGCATAATGTAATGGATCAAATATCATCTGGTATAAATATGTATAAATAAGTATCATGTGTTTTTGACTAGTACCAAAGTACCGTAGTACCAAAGTACCGTAGTACTTTAGAAATCTAGTACTCTTGTACTCTAGTACTCTAGTACTCTTGTACCGTGGTACCTTAGAAATCTAGTACCTTAGAAATCTAGTACTCTTGTACCGTAATACTCTAGACACCTGGTAGTCTGGAAATCTAGAGGTAGTACTCAGAGATGTATTGGGGACTGTGGTGGATACTGGGTTGGACTCCAGCCTGCATACGTCGCCGTACTATTAGTCACAGACCTCTTCTCCAACTAATTCTCTTTTTCTTCTTTTTTTTTTTTTTTGCCTGTTCTTGTCTGATCAATCTTTGTCCTCCTCCACGCCTGCACATTGGTACATGAGAGATTTGAATTTCTCCAAAAACGGATCGAAGTTTTCCTCCTCTATATCTTCAAATGAATCGTCGAAAAAGGAAATCACAAAATTCAATCCTCCTTTAGAATTCAGTGAAAAGTCAATCACCAAATCCGCTGCTGTGGGTGCCACATCTTGAGCCCAGATGAAATCCTGCACAGTCCAGGGGATTATTCCATCGGCACTAGGGAATTCAGGGAAATTGCCTCTTCCCAAATTAGAGATTTTCACCGATCCGTTTCGGTTTTTTCCTAATCCGGATTCAAACAATTCTGCATTGTTTTCCAAAGGATGTGCTGCATCATTATACGCTTTTGCTGTACTCAAAATCTTACGATTCTGAACACTTTGCATCAGCTCGCCATTGACTTCCTTAACGAGATCCCATGAAAATTGCTTGGTGGGTGCAAAAAGTCGTGCCACACCCATATGCGCATAGTTGCCCACAAGCTTATACTTTGGGTCTTGTAATATGGAATTGTGGGCTGGCCCGAACCTTTCCGCGGTCACGTGACGCCTTAATGTGATGGCCACATGACTCAGCGTATGGTGTTGGTCTCCATATAATCCTTGGAACGCTATGGCCTGCACAACATTGATGTATGACGTAAGCGTCACGTGATGCTCCTTGCACTTGGCCAAAATCGCCTTTAAGGGAGTGGGAGGGATTTTAAACGCTTTGAACGCCACAGAAACGTCTTTCCGGGATGGGAATCGCCCGGGCCAGAGGGTGGGGTATCCTGCAGGTGGTTTCTTCAGGTAATGGTCGGGGTTATTATCGGAATAATCCAAATTGGGGTCCTCCATGACCACCTCACAGGGAGGAACCAAAGAATTGCGAAGCCATTTTTCATCTTTGGAAATATCAAAAATGACAGAGTCCAATGTGACTTCTTGAGGTGTTTTTTCTCCAAATTCTAATTGGTCGTCCTGCACACAAGCACCCAAGTTCTCCAAAAAAATCTCCTGGAACAAAAGTGAAACCACTCCATCATAAAGTGTATGTTCGAAAGTCACGGCCAATTTGTTCCCCGAAAAATATAACCGTAAAAGCGGTTTTTCTTGGTTAAACTCAAAGAAACGCGTCCTGCAGAGATGCCGGAGCTGTTGTTCGGAGAAAAGCTCAATTGGTTCATCTTGAAAAACGACAAAATCGCCCAAAGAGGCAACTTGAATTGGCCGCATTACGTAATCACCAATTTGCCGGTCCTCGAAGATATTGCATGCAAACATATGGTACTCCAAAAGCGTCTTTCGAAGGGCCCGGAAGATCAAGCGTAGATTCGTAAATTCCCGGGAATACGAGGCCACGGAAGCGAAGTTGGCATAGAACCGGTTTTCGTAGCGGCACCGGAAATAGTGCTCATTTGGGCCTAAACGCCGAGAAATCACAACCATTGGGGAGGAAAAAAGTGGTCTGGGGAAATGCCCAGTATTTATACCTCGAGCATGGTGTATGCAGGTAGTGCGCCACACCAAAAGAATCCAAATGTATCCAAACAGCCCCAACACAAACAATGTGATTATTCTCTTCTCAAATAGGAAATAAGTTTTTTAGGAGCCAAAGCACTAATAGAGATTAGTATGGATAGTGGAGGTAGGAATGGGTGGGGTGATGATGGAGGTGGATGATCATGGTGATGATAATGGTAACCTGCATATAGTAGCAGAGATAAGACGATCGCCTGCACAATGGGTGCATGAACGAAGTGACTAATCTGAGACCTAAATGATTATAGGTCACGTGAGTCACAATAGGGGCTTCCCACAATATACCCCATCCCATACACCCCATCCCATACACTCCACGTCATGAGTCCAGTTGGTCCTCTACAGTTAATCAAAAAGACTCATAGCAACAGTTGGTCATAGCAATAGTCAGTTAGTCATAGTCAGTTGGTCATAGTCAGTTGGTCATAGTCAGTGAGTCATAGTCAATCAGTCATAGTCACTCATAGTAAAAAGCCACCACCGTATGTAGTTATCTCATGCCTGAACATATTCGTCTGTGTTCCATGACTCCGTAATCTCCGAGACTAAACTGACGGTTTCTGTCTCCGAACAAACTTGCCCACTTCCTGATCACCAATTGAAAGAACCACTAAGCATCACTGACGATCACTGAGAGAATCACTAAGCATCACTGAGGATCACTGAGAGAATCACTAAGCATCACTGGGGATCACTGAGAGAATCACTAAGCATCACCGAGGATCACTGAGAGAATCATTGAGCATCACTGAGGATCACTGAGAAATTCACTGGAAGTGGGAGATGCTGGTACTCTGAGTCATGTCTGTAGAGAAGCCAGCGATGAATTGCTCTCTCTAGTCATATAAAAAGAGCTCTGATGCGGTCGTTTGACATGGAGTGATGGGTATGATAGAAAGTGAAAGCCCAGACGAGTTCTGTAAGGTTGCAAGGGATGATACTTGAATGGTCGAATGTGTTGGAGACTGAGTTGACAAGATCCATGGTTTCCCCAGCTCAGTGTACAGTCTTGATGCTGTTTATAATCAATAAGGTCAGGTTTGGGAATTAGGGGTAAAGATTGTTCAATGAAGAAAACTCGTTGCAGTGGTATTGAGACCAGAAGTGGCTTCACAAATAGGGATCTAAAAAGTCCCAACAAAGTAAATGTTGGGAAAGTACTTATTGCCCATCATAAAGTCATTCATTGATGCCTTCAGTCTTCTTTTTTGCATCCATGTCCCTGTCCCTGACCAAACTTCTAGAAGCCACTCTTCTGTTTGTGACCATACTTCTAGAAGCCATTGAATCATTAACTGATCTTTTCTCTTCATTCTTCTTAGTTCGGTTTGTCTTGGTTTCCCAAATTGAGGCCCTTCGGTGGGGCCCTAGAATCAGTACCCATTCTGTTTTATCCAAACAACTCGGGCCACTCAGCATCTTCTTGAACACGCATCCATCAATTCTTCCACTACTTTCTTCTCAGACCAAATCAATGTCTGACGCTAGAGGTGCTCCAGTCCTGAATCACCCCAGTCCTCTCAACACTTTAGGTCTTCTCCATGATTTCTCTAGCACTCTTTGGAGCACACTCATAGTGCTGTTCACCTTCACTTTTGAGTCCAAATTGAAGGCTTCGGAGTTTCTCTAACCCGCCTCTGAATCCAGACCCCTCAAAACCTCTATTTTTCGATATTCAATCTCTCAATGTTTTGTTCATCACCATGTAATCCAAACCTTCAAATGATGCACGATGTATGATTTTCCATGACCAAATCACAAGTTCTGAGAACATGCTTTTCTAACCTGCGGGCTCAACTGACCACGGCCAAAATAATCACCAAGACAAACACACACAATGCACACAATAGAATACAGCTCCACTTATTCTTCCGTTTCTGGTACTCGTTGGCCTTAGTCAATTCGCGGTCTGCAGAGTATGCATTTCCGCTCATCTGGAGAATATTCTCTTCCACCGTATCAAGCTGTGATCCCTGCAGACTAACCAACTCGCCAAGGTCTTTGAAGATGGAGTTAACCTCACGGATCCCCTCCTGAACCTGCTCGATCTGCCGGTTACGTTCTTCACTAAGAAGCACATGGTACTGAAGCTCCAGCTCGTCCACAGTCTCTTGGCCTTGTACTTGTTCCTGTACCTGGCCATTAAACTCCACACCTTGCAGACCACTCAGTTTGTTTCCAAGTAGAGGTTGTGTTTCGGTCGCCTGCATAGACCCGGTCGACCCATTTCCCCTTGACCCATTTCTCCTCGACCCGTCTCCCTGCGAGTCCAAAAGAGGAGTTGTTTCAGGTAACGGATTAACCCGCTTCTTATTCTGGTAGTCGCGAGCCAACGCCTGGAATGTTCCCTGAAGTGTATTGAACTCACTCACAATACGGTCCTTCATCAATAACTGCCCATTGATCCGTTCTCCCGCGAACCCACCACCACTTCCCTTCCCTCCATTTTCTCCCTCAATTTTACCACCATTTCCACTCACTTTTTTACCACCATTTTCGCTCCCGTTTTGACCCCCATTTTTACGGCCATTCGGATCACCACCAATTTCCTTTTTACTTCCCACACTTTTGGAATTCACCACCACATTCACATTGGACATCAATTCCTGGATGGCTAGCCCAAGGTTCTGGATACTGGTCTGGGACTCGTCCATCTTGGCCCGGAACAGGGGACCATCCCGCCGTGTGCCTACCAATTTGCGTTCATTGGCAAATGTACTGATAAGCAGCGAGTAGGTCTGCATTTGGGACGAAGTATCTTTTAGGATTTGGGCGAGATCCGAGGTGGGAGTGGATTTGGGAGGGCTGCCATTCTGGCTATCCTCAAAAGCGGCAAAAGACATGTAGTTGACCTCTGGTTCAGTACATTCCCTACTTTATCGGCAGTATCTCGCACTAGGTAAACCAGTACACCACCGGGTGTACGGGGGTAGTACTCACTATTATGGCCAGATATACTTTACATTGTATGTTGGTAAGACCCGTACACCAATACAAACAGAGTTCCTGTATATATATTATATAGGCCAGTACACCGTAGGATGTACGGGTCTACGTAAACTTAAGCAAAACGCGACGCGACGCGTCTTCAACCCACTCTATGCTGAGCCGCCAGACCAAACTCAACAAGCTTAAACGACTCCAGGAGGCACGGAAAACAGGCAAGATTGTCCTCCTGGATGAAGAAGATGCCTTGATTTATGATGAAGTCGATGAGGACACTTTTAGGCAACACAAGAGAAAACAGCTTCTAAGCGACGATTTCATTGTCGATGACAACGGAGAAGGATACGTGGACAACGGTGTAGATGAGTGGGATGATTCTACCCGGCCCAACTATTACTCGGACGAAGAAACGGCTGAAAACGAACCAAAACGGGCCAAGCCGGCGAAAAAAGTGGCCAAGGTGGCCAAAACTGCTGATATCAACTCGTTTTTCAGTGCAGGAGCCGCTCCTCGTAAAGCGGAACCTAAGGCGGTATCAAACCAGAGTATTGATGATATTTTGGACGATTTCGGGGGTGCACAACCGGTGAAACGGCATAAGGCGGCGCCGAAGCGCGTTCCGAAGAATTCCCCGTTTGGGTTCATGACTTCCACGGGCTCCAAACCGAAGAAACGGGATCAACCCAAGAGTGGAAAAGCAATCAAGGCTGCTCATGTGGATTTACAGCAGGCTGATATGCAGGAGCCTGATGTTATGGATATGGACCTTGATGATCTAAATGCAGCCACCACGATCGGCTCCGACTCCGATACTCAACCTATCGGCAATCCGGACTCCGATACTCAACCCATAGCAAAAGCAGAGGAGTCAGATACTCCGCTCAAACAGGAGGACGAGGATGAGGACGACCAGGATTCGGGATCCGAAGATGAGGTGGTGGTTCGTCGGCGGCGTCCGGCTGCTGCTCCAGTGTCAAATGTCAACGTTTCAGCAGTCAAGGCCGAGAAATTGCCTAAACGGGAAGCTCCCACAACCACAACCACAACCACTTCCTCCTACACTTCCACCGCCACCGCTCCAGTGGTAAAGCTTGAGGCCAAAGACTTTGCGGACAATAACAGTTTCCGGATGTACTGGCTTGACTATGCCGAAATCGACAAGTCGCTCCTCCTCTTCGGAAAAGTCCTCCTGAAGTCCGGGACCTATGAGTCCGCTGTTGTGCAGGTCAACGGAATGTGTAGGGAACTCTATGCCTTGCCCCGGAAAAATAGGGTCGTGGATGGCCAAGAAACAGATACTCCAGTCTCTATTAAAGATGTGCATGAGGAATTGGCCCCACTTCTCATAGATCACTATGGACTTCCACAGCTCCGGGCCAAGCCACAGAAAATGAAATATGCTTTCGAACTCCTGGGCATTCCGAAGGAAACAGAATACTTGAAGATCTTATTGCCGTTCAAGACAGAGAAGAACCGTCACGTGACCATGCCTGCTGAAGTGGAAGGAGAGACTTTTCTGAGGATTTTCGGTACCAATAACAACATTTTTGAGCTGTTTGTGATGCAACAGAATATCATGGGCCCATGTTGGCTTGAAATCACTGGAGCTGATTTTCAAACGCTTAAAAATGTATCTCATTGCCAGATCGAGGCTTGTGTGCAGTCCGCATCAAATATTACCCCAATTACTAATGACCCCAATCTTTTACCCCCTCCCTTGACGGCCATTGTGTTATCTGTGCAGGCACTCATGAACCCTAAGCAAAACAAACAGGAAATTGCTTGTATTTCGGTGGCAGTTTACCATAATATTGCGCAGGACACACCTGTGGACGAGAACACTCCACCGAACGAGGTATTCACATTGGTTCGGCCCATCGGAAGCTCGTCTTATCCTCCGGGGCTCCGAGCACTTGCAGAAAAGCAAAAAGTCGGGCTCAATACGCTTCCAAACGAGACATCTTTGCTCCAGTGTCTTGCGGCAAAACTCAAAACTATTGATCCAGACCTCATTTTCGGCCATCGTTTGGAGAATATTGCCTTAGATGTTTTAGTGCATCGGATGTACGATTTGAAAGTTCCCTTATGGTCTGCTTTGGGAAGAAGAAACAGAAAGTCGTGGCCTGACCGGTTCGGTAAAGGAAACAGTTTCAACAGTAACCTTGTGATCCGAGAAATCTTCCAAGGCCGTTTACTTTGTGATATTGCCAATGAACTCGGGCAATCACTTACTCCCAAGTGTCAATCGTGGGATCTTTCGGAAATGTACAATGTTGTGTGTCATAAAACGCATTCTAGCCCCGAAATCAACTTTGCCAACCCCAAATACGCTGAGGATGCTTCGTTTTTAATGATGCCGATTAAGGAGAACATTGTACAGGTGGAGATGACAGCAAAGGTTGCATTTGCAGTACAAATTCTTCTGCTTTCGAAACAATTGACCAATTTGGCAGGTAATGCATGGGCTCATACCCTTTCGGGAACAAGAGCTGGTCGGAATGAATACATTCTTCTCCACGAGTTCAAGAAAAACCTGTACATCCTCCCCGATAAGGAAGACAAGTTCAGGCGAAACCAGAACCAACAGGATGCCAAGGTGGAAGCAGCAGATGATGATGCAACTACTGTGACATCCAATAAAAAGCCTAAGTACCAAGGAGGTCTTGTTTTCGAGCCCGAAAAGGGCTTGCATAAAAACTATATCCTAGTCATGGACTTCAACTCGTTATACCCGAGTATCATCCAGGAATATAATATCTGCTTTACTACAGTGGACCGGACTGCATACAACGTCTCTCATGATGAGGACAAAGATTTACCTATAATCCCCGAACGGGATACTGCTCCTGGAGTCTTACCTCGGCTTCTTAATACATTGGTTTCAAGAAGAAGAGAGGTGAAAAAACTTATGAAGGCTTCGGGGCTTTCGGCACTGGAGAAGGCTCAATACGATATAAAACAGCAGGCTCTCAAGCTTACGGCCAACTCCATGTACGGATGTTTAGGGTACGTCAATTCCCGGTTCTATGCTAAACCTTTGGCCATGTTGGTGACCAATAAAGGAAGAGAGATTTTGATGGATACTCGTCAATTGGCCGAGCTGATTGGTTTGCGTGTTGTGTATGGAGATACTGATTCGGTGATGATCGATACTGGAGTTACCAATTTGGGAGAGGCACTCAAAATCGGAGATGATTTTAAAGTCAAGGTCAATGAACGCTATAAGTTATTGGAAATCGATACTGATAACGTGTTTAAACGGCTCCTTCTCCATGCCAAAAAGAAGTACGCAGCCATGACCACTTCTTTGGACAAAACTGGCAAAGAACGCTTGCTGTTGGAAGTTAAAGGTTTGGATATGCGGAGAAGAGAATATTGTCCTCTTTCGAAGGAAATTTCTACGCATATCCTAGAGATATTACTTCTGGATTTGGACCCCGAGGAAGCCTTGAAGCAAGTCTACGATTACTTGGAGAAAATGAACGGGAAAATCCGCAACAATGAGTTTGGGGTGGACCGGTACCAGATCAACACAAGACTTTCGAAAGATCCAGCCAGTTACCCTCACGGTAAGACCATGCCTCCTGTTCAGGTGGCGCTCCGGCTCCGGAAACAAGGTAAAGTGGTTAAAGCGGGCAGTGTGGTGACGTTTGCCATTGGGAAAAAGGAGGGTGATGGCGAAGAAGATGATCTGCCTGCACTGAGGGCCCGGGCCATGCAGGAGATCCTTCCCAATAAGGCCCAGTTTGTTCCCGATGCAGACTATTACCTTGAAAAGCAGATCTATGCACCGGTGGAAAGACTTGTGGGCAAGATTGAGGGCATTGACCTTATGCGTGTGGCTACCAGCTTAGGGCTAGATTCCCGGAAGTATGCAGCTCGTTTAAGAAACACCGATACGGAAATTGCTCCTTTGGAATCGAACATTTCTGATCTTGAACGGTTCCGCCAGGCCAGTTTCTTGGTGCTCACATGTACATGCGGCAAGAAGTTCCGGTTCGGAGGACTTGTGGCTTCTCCAGATTATAAAGTCACGTTTAACGGAGTCACGTGCGGCCTGTGTCTGGCCGTATTCACCCCTTTGAAAGTGGTTGCCCAGCTCGAAACGGAAATCCGGAGGCATTTGGCCGTGTACTATGCCGGATGGCTCATCTGTGACGATTCTGCCTGTGGTATCCAAACAAGACAGATTTCCGTTTACGGTAAGCGGTGCATTGGCAGTTCCGGTAAGGCCCATGGGTGCAAAGGTGTCATGCGCTACAAGTACAGTGATAAAGCATTATATAACCAACTCCTCTATTTCGAGGCCATTTTCGATGTGGAGAAAGCTAAGGCTCGCAAATTGCGGCCTGTTGGAGAGACTGTTCCCGAGATCAGTGAAGGAGAAGTGCATGCTTTGGCAGAACAGAATAGAGGGTATTTTGGCGCATGCAAGGATACAGTGGAGGTTTATTTGAAGGATTGTGGACGTCGGTACGTCAACATGAAGACCATTTTTGATTTCATGTGATACCGTGTCACCGTGTCACCTTGTCAAATGCTTGTTTCGGGCTGTTTTTATTTCTGTCATATTGAAATTTCCATACTGAACAACTATTATACAGGCCATCGGTATTATACAGGCCATCGGTATTATACCAGCCATCGGTATTATATAGTATATTGCTATTATAATAACGTTATATTCGTAACTACTTAAGAATTTAATGGGTATATATATATGTAAAGTGTCTTGTATGCAGGATCACTCTACTTTTTTTTAAAAACCATTTTAGCTTTTCTAAAGGCGTATGAAAAACTAAAACCTTTTTAGTGGAAACTGTTTCTGTTTCCTTCGGTTAATCAACCTATAAAGAATCGGCATTGTATGGGTTTCTCACTATCCTCAGATGACTACAAACTTAAAGCAAAATTAAATGTATAGAGTAGACCATAAAGTAGACCATTGAGTAGACCATAGACCTTAGAATACACCATGGACCTTAGAGTATAGAGTACATATAGACCTTAGAGCAGACCATAAAGTAGACCATCGAGTAGACTATAGAGCAGACCATAGAGTAGACCATAGAGTAGACCTTAGAGTAGACCTTAGAGTAGACCTTAGAGGATAGAGTATAATACATAGAGTATAAACTTCACCAATGTTTTCGTCAAGAACTTTGGCACTGACTACTCTGAGGACGACTTGACTCCTTTGTTCAAGCTTTACGGTGCCATTACTTCCCTCTACTTCGAGAAAGACGACGAAGACAAGTCCAAGGGTTTTGGTTTTGTCAACTTTGAGGACCACAACGCTGCTGTCAAGGCCGTTGAGGAATTGAACAACAAGGAGATCAATGGTCAAAGGATCTACGTTGGTAGAGCACAAAAGAAGAGAGAGAGAGAGCACAAAAGAAGAGAGAGAGAGAGACAGAGAGAGAGACAGAGAGAGAGACAGAGAGAGAGACAGAGAGAGAGAGAGAGAGAGAGAGAGAGAGGGAGATTTGAAGACTATAGACTATGAATAGAGGCTATAAAAAGTCGAAAGTAAAGCCGAAGTATTGACTTAATGTTCTTTTCCAAAATTAATGATACTTTTGTGCCACTCTAGGGAATGTACTTTGGGGATCTTCTTTCTCAGATGAATTGATTTTCACATGGAGACCCGTCTGATGCTGTCAACGAGTACCTAGCGTGTACGGATGCAAGGTACTTCGTGGATATATTGTATGCAGACAAGCGAGACACGTACGTGTCCGAGAGGAATGGGAACTGCAGACTATTACTGAACAATAGGGCTGTGTGGAACCAGGACAATGGGACCGTACAGGACTTTGACGACCAGAAGAGTATAAGAAGAGGCAGTGGCCCAGAGCTAGAACATCGGTCTAGTAAGGCACAACTTACGTATCCCTGTATATTGTATATACTAAAATCCAAAATGAAAGATGCTCCTGTCGAGTTTGTTTTAAACAGCAATGGGGTTTAATACTATGCAAAACAGGGAGAGGATGTTCGTGGGGTTTAGCAACGGCTTTTTTTGTCTTTGGCCCTGGTAATAAAAAACAAATAGCTCCTAGTACCTTGAGTTTTGATAATCATCGGCGACTTTAAACAAGGCCCTTTCTACTCTTGTGACGTATTTTCTTTCACGAAAGGTGTACCTGGAATTTTGTACAAATACCCAAGGCATCCCCCCCTACAAGATTCTAACAAGGTAGGTGTATACCTTTTGCCTTATGACAAAGAAGCCAAATTCTCTGTGGTACCTTTGCCTGCAGCAGTTCCATTGGGCTTCGCTTTCTTTTGCCTTCTGTGCTTAAATTAATGATACTTTAGTGTGTACCTCTCTCTGGACTCTATATTTGTGACTGGTTTGGCGTTACAAGGATGTTCTCCTATGGAGATCTATACTATTATGCACTATACAAAAGCGGAAAGCATACCCAGATGGGAAGGTGAAGTCCGCAGCGTATGATGATAAATCTTTATAAGGAAAAGAACCAATACCGGGAGTCACTTTGGGATAAGCTTCGAAGGGGTAAGGGGCACCGATGTATCACCTTATTGTTTTCAAAGAACGCCCAAATCAATTTCTCGAGAGAGACAAACTCACCACTAAAGTCTCGGATGAAGCTTTCATAAGGCAAGACGTAGAATGTCCACTTTGAAGCAACTCTCTCAGGTTGTTATTCTCATTTCATGATAAATCTTGCGTACTTGGCTGCTAATGGTTAATCTGCACTTATGAAAACGTCCATTTAAGAGCTTGTTGTCGCTATCCAACTGAACAAAGAAATTGGGCTAACAGTAGGACCAAACACCATGAGGGGCTTTACAAACTGTCCTGCCTCCCGTTTTCATGTATGAGCGTAGTTATCTTCGGTTAAGATTGACTTGAAAGAAACATTCATACACGAAATCCTCCACCAACACGAATATGTGGATTCTCATTGCACTTGTATATCCATGGTGAAATGGAAGTGAAAGACTGTCTTCCTTAGCCGGTGGTGAGCTTAACAAAGACACTAAGTTTCTGATACGAGTACTAAGCTCCTTTACAGAAGGTCAAAGTTAGGTCAAGAGTAAATGTGTGTTTTGAAACTCAACAAGCTCATATCCACTTGAAAGCTAGCACTGCTTGTCTGAAACCAATATATTACTAACCAGCATGATGTGGAATTACAAAACTGCCAATGAAAACATGCATTTTTCAGATGGTAAAGTGTGAGCCTTCAAAAGAAAAAAAAAACCCCCAATGTTTCTAGAGTCATTCTGGTGTATTGATTTTTCTAGAGGGAAGATTTAATCACCCATATGGCTTTGTTTGGTATTATTGGTGGGCGCACGTACTCAGTCTCCAGATCACCTCCCTCATTTATTACTGGAGAATAAAAAAGAGAAGAAAGGTTTCTGTGCAGGCTCCAATTGTATATACCATAGAAACTAAAAATTTACATACCACAAAATCTTTAAAAAAAAGTAGTATGTTGATTAAAAACCTGGGTTTGGTGTAAACCTCAAAGTACGCATTCCAAAAAGTGGAGCTTGTCCGCCAACTTCTCAAAGTCTCTAGAGCAGGTTCTTTCTCTTTGAACATGTAAAGACTACAGTACACTGTATAAGAACTGGCTCTGTGATGGGATGATTCCCCGGTGTACCACCCGAAATGCCACCGGATACAATGTTTTTCAAAATGATTCAAACCAGCCTCCAGATTTAAGACTTCAGAATCTTGAATTCTAATGAAAGTTGGTGTTTGAAACATTATGTCTTTTAATTAGAAAGACTGCGTGAAGGGGTACGAAACTTTTTGAATTATTGGTTTGTTTATTTTTGCTACTTCTGGTTCCAAACATTTCCCCCCCCCTGGTTTGAATAGTTTTGAAAAACACTGTACGTGCTTCGGTCCAAAGATGACGCCAGAAGCTGTTTTATCAACGAATACATCAAGCCTCCACTCAAAATAATCACCAAAATAATGTTGTATACTTTACTATATTGAGCAAACTCATACTACTACTCCTATACCCTTTTGACACTCGGTTCCACCAATTTTGTGATGATGGTATTTATTGGTTTCTACTACTACTACTACTGCTACTACTACTACTACTACTACTACTACTACTGCTACTACTACTACTACTACTACTACTACTACTGCTACTACTACTACTACTACTACTACTACTACTACTACTACTACTACTACTACTACTACTACTACTACTACTACTACTACTACTACTACTACTCTTTAGTGCTTCTTGTTACAATGTCTAGCTTTTAAGTAGTTTTATTCGTTGATGATGATTCAAAAGGGTGGAATCTGAGCAACTGATATAATTATTCGAGAGGATGAAGTGGGTGCAAAACTCCTCTCACTAACAATGGAAGTCAGACGATGATGTGACGATCTTGGAGTGGCATTATTAGAATCAAATGGTGTATGTTATGTTCTTTCAATGCATTTATGCCTAAACTCTTATATTCGTTGATGGTTCCTCAAAGAGAGGAATCGGAGTGGCTTATATACCTTTGAGAGAAACGTGGCTGCTAAACACTCTCCACCAGAACAATGGTAAGGGTTGTTCTGGAATATTCGAAAGAGGTCATCTATGCACGAAATGCTCTTATGGCCAAACGCTGTATCACCACTGTAACAATCGGATTGAGAGGCTTCATAATACCTTCATAGGCAGGGGCCTGCCTATGGTGGATCTAACAGTGTAGGCTTCACAATACATGCATAGTAAAAGCCCTGCCTATAGTGGCTCTGACGGGGACTAGTTTAAATAGTTCATAAAGTTAAGTAGTCACTTGGTCTTAGTACGGTGTAGTAATCACTTATTACGGTGTAGTAATTGTTAATGTTTAACGCTTTTACGCTTGCACTTGTGGAGCAGTGACAACGTTTGTTAGATTCCTATAAACTCAACCTAGGGGTACCTTGACAGATTTACTTATTCGCCCTATTTCAATATTGCGGATTCCCTTTTTCTTATAGGCCAAGCCATATTGGTGTGCGTAGCAGCCAATATGCAGGTTGGCTTAAATATTCCTCCTAGCTACAATTCCTCCTAGCAACAATTTCACTTTGTGTTAGAAATGTGCTCATCTGCATATGCATCAAGTGTTAATGCTAGCACTTGCATGCTCCTTTTTTCACGTTCCGGTAGGACACGTGAACCTGAACTTTGCTCACGTGACAGCAGGCAAGTGATCGTAAGGTACAGATGTCCTGCAAGTTCAACAGTAATCACTTAGTACGGTGTAGTGGGGTGAATGAAGATGTATTGAATTCATGGTCGAGGTATTTCACTTCTTCTAGTTTCACTTCTTCCAGTTTCATTTTTTCTAGTTTCACTTCTTCTAGTTTTAAATATTTTGAGTTCCTTTTCTGGCTTTAGACTCGGGCGCAAGCGATTAGACAGTCTTGAGCATTCCAGAAAGTGAGCATTCCTAAATGTGAGTACTCCAGAAAGTGAGCATCTCAGAATGTGAGCGTACAAGATTTCGCAGCCATTTTGCGAAAAAGTGCGAACTACAACTATATAAACCCAAAGGCTCCTCCCCATATTTCTCATTCCCCACAACCACTTCTCCAAAAAAAACCACAAATTTAAACCACAAAAACACAACAAAAACACAACAAAAACACAACAAAAACACAACAAAAACACAACAAAAACACAACAAAAACACAACAAAACAAAAAGACCTTAAAATGCATCTCCTCTTTCTATTCCTTTTCTTACTGATTCTTCCTGGAATTACTGGACTTGGAGTCACAATGTCACTACTCATAGATTACCTAGACCCCCAAATCTCCTTCCAGAAAAACAAAGAAAAAGACAATATGAAGAACAAAGAAATCAAGAAACAGAAACAGAAACAGAAACAGAAAACGAAAAAGACGCAGAAAACGAAAAAGACGCAGAAACAAAAGTTCTTACTGACTTCTCTGAAGCAGACTCGTGGACAACGGGGCCTAACATTTCATGGATGTTTACAGGCTCCGCGACACTTTGGGTCACAGAAAACACAAAATGTCAGTAAGGCCAAATAGACCTCCAAGAGGTTCTTGATATGTATATATATATAAATATATATATATTTATATGACCCCTGAAAGACAACAATAACTACTCGGACTCATTGGATTCATTGAGACGATGGTATAAATAGCTAATAAAATAAAAAAATTGCAGATATTAAACTATTGGTAGATCTACTAGAGCCAGGAGCTACTGAGGGACTAAAATTAACCAATAAAAGTATCTTAGTACATGAACGCTTCATAAGAATATATTAGTGCAAGTATTGTTAGAACCGCCATGGGTAGGCGCACTACCCATTGGTAATATTAGAGCCCACGAAAGTCGATGAGTCAGCTACTCCTCTCTGAGGCTACCTACTTCTTTTTTTTGCATGTTTCGTTTATTACTTGTTTCGTTTATTACTTGTTTCGTTTATTACTCGTTTCGTTTGTTACAGAATACAGTCTGTAGAGAAAGCAGCTCTTGCTGTTTCTGTTGAACATGTGATATGTGCTGGCCCGTGTGTGCAGGTAAGGTGTTACCCTTGCAGTACAATGGAATTAGACAAGCCTCATAAGGTTCCGGGGAACGCATGAGTGCAGACTAGTATTGTATTGTATCCGGGTCTTGGTGTCAATAGTAGTCAGTTTGACTTCAGACAAGGAATTTGGGGGGGGGGTGTGGTGCAGGAACAAGGGGTTCAGGGAATCCCAAGTATATATAGAGGGGATTCCGCTCTAGGTTGAGCGGTATCACGAGTAACCAGAATTTCACGGATCTCTTAATACAGAACAGTAGCAGAAATTATGGACTTTAGAACTACAAAGTTTAACAGTGCGGAACCAGGACAATGGGACCGTACAGGACTTTGACGTCCACAAGAGTATAAGAAGAGGCAGTGGCCCAGAGCTAGAACATTGGTCTAGTAAGGCACAACGGTCTAGTAAGGCACAACTTACGTATCCCTGTATATTGTATATACTAAAATCCAAGTTGAAATAAATAAATCCCAATAAATCAATTGGATCTTTCAGTATGGCTTCCAACAAAAAAAGCTTAGTTAAAAAGTTCCGGGCAATGTACGGAGTCAGAGTACTTAGTAGATGTGTTGGATACATTTAAGTGCTGCACTATGTGCAGGTCACTAGTGGTGGATGAAAACATGTTGAGGGTTAGAGATAACGATATCATGATCAGGAACAGTTATGTAGTTGTTGGCTATTAACTCTAAGCGATATGGAGCAATAGTGGTTATAGTTGTTTCTTTTCGGTGTTTTAAAGTATTATTGATTTGTACTAGAAGGTCGGTAATATTCTGGTCAATGATGATACCGCACAACCAAGAGCGGACTTCCCTCTATATATACCTTTCCATCCTGGACTCCTTTTTCCTGCACCACATCCCTAAAATACATTGTCTCTAAAACATACCTGCCTACTCCTGATGACAAGACCCGGTTGTAATGCTAGTCTTGACTCATATAAAATGTACTGCATGTAACGTCTTACCTACTTCCCTTACGGTTGAACATTACCATACACCAATTGATATACAGGAACCGTTATATAGTTGGACTATAATAAATCTCTCAAATGAGGGACTTGAGTAATCAGTTCGGTCATCTATCTTATAACTCTATTGCTATGTAAAATAGTGACTTTGTAATCTCTGTTTCACAACTGATACACCTCAACACTGAGCAGGATCCTTGCTTTATATAGTAAGTCCCGGGAACTCCCAAACGGTCTCTCTCCTTCGGCAATCTTTCTCATCTACATTGTCATCTCTAAGACAATGCTCAGAGCTAGATGAGAACTAGACAACAGCTAGACAAAAGCTCGACAAGAGCTCGACAAGAGCTAGACAAGAGCTAGACAAGAGCTAGACAAGAGCTAGACAAGAGCTAGACAAAAGCTAGACAAGAGCTACACGAAAGCCCATAGAGCCTTGGCTCTACCTTTGTCTCTTCTTCAACAATACTCAACATTGTTTCATCTGGATAGCTTGGCATGTTGGCATGATCATACAATCCTCCCACATGTATAGGGCTTTTCAAAACTATTCAAACCAATAAACCAAAAAGGTTAGTACCACTTGGCACAGATATTTAAACCAAATGGCGTAATGTTTCACAGATATTTTCAGTAGAATTCAATATTCTAAAATCTTAAAAAAAAAAAAAATCTGGAGGATTGTCTTATTAACTTTTTGAATTCTTGGTTTGTTTAATTTGCTACTGTGGTTTGAATAGTTTTGAAAAATACTGCACTGGTCTCTTAAGTTCATCAGTCCTCACTCCCCAGAGCGTACTCTAGGGTGCGCACGGCAGTAATACCTCGGTGTTGCTGTATGGCCTTGCGAATTGGATCACACAAATCAAAGGACAAGACACGGGCACCGACAACAAATAGTCCTGATCAGGAGACAGTTCAGGAGACTTCAACCACGCCAACACATCAAAGCCCTGGGTGTAAATTTTGTCGACATTTTCAGTTGTTTTCACCAAGGAAAGTAAAGTAGAAGCCACCTCAGAAAGGAAGTCGGAGAGTAAACCCTTGTACATGTCGTTCAGCTCACGCAATTCCTCAAAGTAGTCATCCAGGTTACCCGGACCGCCAAAAATGGCAAAAGTCTTGGCCAAACGAGAAGCCGAGGTCTTCAACAAGTTGGAATCAGACTTGGCGATTGGTGCATTGCTACTATCCACGGCAGGAAAGTAGTTTTTGATAACATCCTTGATCTTTAAGGTGGTAGTAGGGTAGGAGTCATCTTGCAATAATCCAGCAGCAAACGAGTGGATATCGGAGTTGGAAAAGTAACGACTCTCAAACTCTTGAAGAACACGTGGCAAGATCTCATCAAAAGGTCCATCAGCAACGCGACGGTCCACGAAGCCGCGATTTATCGCCCTAAGTCTCGGAATGACAACGTCTCCCCGAGCAAGGAAAGAAACAGTGGATAACTAGGCAATGCCAAAGAAATCCCAAACCCCAAGATCATTCCGATCTTTTTTTTACTACGAGTCAGTGGACAACCCCAAAAAAATAACTTCTTCATAGTATTAATGAAGTACCACGACTAAAACTTGGAAATCAAGAACGGCAAGGACCTGGACAACTGGGTGATCCACGACTTGACGTCGGAGGAGAACTTGAAGTCCATCGATAACGAGATCAACGACATCGAGTCCAAATTGGCGTAGGTGGAGAAGTGGGAGGCCCGCAAGCAGGACATCGAGAAGTACTTGGATGGCCACTTACGATGACATCGACGAGGCCCATGACGACATGGAGGAGTCCATATCGTTTCAAGTTTAGTCCAACCAACCTATTTAAATACCATACACAGCACCATGTATCCTGTTCATTCCACCCACAGTACCGGGGAATTTAGACAATACAGTACCATCTACTGGAACTTCAAGGTAACCTGGGGGTCTCTGATCTCCCACGGGAAGATGATGATTCAACATCCATGAATGAGAAGCCATCCATTGTTGAGATTTCATCTGCTGGAGACAGGCAGCACTTGGGGCATTTGATCTTCAACCATGACTTTACTTTCAATATTCAGTTTCTCAGGGTCCTTGCTTTCACCTGTAATTGGATTGGTTCCTGTACCTTGGAGTGTCAATGCAGGCTTTCCCCTCCCCACAGAACTGCTTGGTTTATCCTGTGATTCGTCATTTGCCTGTGGGTGTTTCTCATATGCCATTACTGTCTCTTTCTCATTTGCCAGTACTGTTCCTTTCTCATTTGCCAATACTGTTTCTTTCTCAAACTTCAGACTCAGAGGTTGCACTTCTGGTGCAGAAAGACTGGGTCTTCGTATTGAAGAATATGGCCTCAGTAAGTGTTAATTTTCAGACTTGTACTTATTGAGTGTGACCTAGGGCTAATCCGTGTTATCCTCAATTGTCCTGAGAGAACTCCTAACCTTACAAGCGTGGGTGGTGGCCCCTCCTTTTATGTTGGAATCGGCATGCCTCCTTGTAACATTGCGACTTAAGCGCTGTGCGTAAATCACGCAAGCTCAGTCTTTGTGCTAACACATATACGTAATATACTCACGCGTTAACAGTAAGGGGCTCATTCCAATTGGAAGTGAGCTCTTAAGTCGTGGCATCGAAAGACTCTCCACCAGAACAATGGTAAGGATTGTTCTGGAATATTCGAAAGGAGCCATCATAGTACTTTGTACAATCTTGGCCTGGCCATTGCAACAATATTTGGACTGAGAGGCTTCATAATACCTTGATCCGCAAGACTCTGTCTATGGTGGGTCTATCAAATACATACTCCATACATACTCCATACATCTCTATACATGTAACGTTTTACCTTCTCACACGAGTTAGCACCTTTTGTATGTTCAACACAAAACTATTCACCAGCCTAGTACAGTCTAAATACTTTGGTCTTTTAAGATACAACTTACATATATATATGTTGAAAAACATCAATCAATGAGGGCGCTTCCAGCCCTATGTTTTGAAATAGCACCCATTAGGTTTTCAGCTAGAGGGTTCCGCGTAACATTTGCTCACGCTCAATGGTCTCAAAAAGTCCCTTGAACGTACCCTTTCCAAAGCCATTATGGTTTCTTCTTTGGATGATTTCAAAGAAAAACGTGGGCCGGTCCTGTATGGGTTTGGTGAAGATCTGGAGAATATAGTGACAGGTGTAGAAATCGTCCCTGTATAAATACCTAGAATTGGGGTCGAAATCCACTAAGATATTGAGCGATTGAATTGTGTCGAAATCTTCGAAAAGCCGGATTTTATGGGACTCCAACCTCTGTTTGAGCTCCAAATAGTAGTCGTCCTGTATGGTGTTGAAAGCCATACCCCTACTCCCAAGAAGCTCCACGGCCTGCACAATATCACCGGTTTGCAAAGCTATGTGTTGAACCCCTGGACCTCCATGGAAATCGTAGAACTCTTCAATTTGACCTCTCATTTTCACCTTGACTGGCTCATTGATGGGCATTTTCACTAATCCATTTTGGGAGATCATTACCGTGGAATTAAGCCCTGTTTTCCCCGTTGACACATCTTTATCATCCACTGACCAGAATTTGGACATTCCAAAACATGCTGAATAAAACATCGCATTTTTCTTCATTTCATGCCATGAAAAATTCTGCACACAATGGTCTATCCGAAGAAGACCACTTTGAACATTGGAAAGCGGCGTGTATGCAGGAGGCCGTTCCGAAAGATCTCCCGAAACACCCAAAGTACCAATTGGTTTGGTTTCAATGGGTTTACCATAATTGGGTAAGTACACACCCTTATAGTCGATGTTCTGCACTATAGTATGGCGAAGATCTGTATTGGGAGACCCCAAAATGGCTACCCAAACAGAGCCTTTTTCGTCTCTCTCCACTATGGGTTCCTGCAACACTATAGCACCATTAGAAATGGCTCTTTGGAATACTTTAGCCACATCCACCACTCGAAAAGCCACATCCAAGACCCCGGACCCATGGCGACTCACAAAACGCAGAATGGCCACCAGATCAAGAATCTCATTCAACATGGCTTGGAGCTCAGAAGGAGTGCGATGGGATTCGGACATGAAAGCCCGGAATTTGGGGATGTTAAGCATCTGGGCAAACCATGGGTCGTGTGCCATCCGATTCCCCCAATTTCCTTCCGCCAACTCCTCATCTTCCCAATCACTACTCCCACTCAGTGGGATATCATATACCTCCTCCATAGGGTCGATGCAGTAAAGAGGACTAACCACTTCAAACAAAATATCATTACATCTGAGCACATGACAAGCCTCAAAGATTGCTCCGGTCTCCAATCCCTTATATGCAATCTCTTTGAACCCAAACACAAACTGGAGGTATGTAGCTAAGACCTTGGCATTGGAGGTGGCAAAACGAACACTAAAGAAATCGATTAAGAGGTCTTCGGTACCAGCAAACGCCACGTGTCTTCTTGCCAATTGTGGGGTCTTGGAGAGAATCAGCATACTAGTAACTTTGGTGGTAGCGAACAGTATCAAACAGTAGCAAGTAGTAGCAAACAGTAGCAAGTAGTAGCAAGTAGTATCAGTGAATAGAGAATGGGTGCAAACGGTGTTTTTTCGCACCCACTCTTATACTCACATCGGTACACCAATACCTACCCGTCCATAGCCTCCACTTTCATCGTCTCCACTTCCATAGCCTCTATAGCATCTATAACATGTGTAGCTTCAATAGACTCTATTTAAATATTCACTAACAACCAATAAACTAAAAAGGGTTGAACTTGTGTTTGTTGTAACCCTAACCGTTGGACCCCTACTAAACACTAAACCCTAAACCCGTACACCATACACATGGTTGCACAATATGCTATTATATCAAGACTCGTATTCACCTATCCAAAACCAACAAAATGCCGGAGTGATATTGAAGCTTCTGACCTTATGAATTGACTCCATTGACGTGTCTACCGATGGTAGATCTAACAGTAGTAATCATAACCTGTAGATCCTTTTCTTTTATAACGTCTCTCACAGCAGATATGTGTAACATGATATGCTTTGATCCCTCGTACTTCTTGGACCCCTTCACTGTCCTGATGGCTGATTTGCTATCAGATAATAATTGATCGTAATCGAACATCAACTGCCTGAGGTATACCAAGATGCCTCAAAGAACCAGACCCACCAAAAGGCCTCGTATTGATAATACTTCAATGAGTACTGACAACTCTTCTTCTCCTTGTCTTCCTCCTGGAGTAAACACTTCCTCTGAAGTGTTTACATATCTTGATGTGACTATGAGATCAGTGTCTTATAGTATGAAGCATCCTCTGGATGTTACACCCTGGTTAATTAAAGGACCTCCTGGGACCGCAACTATCGTTGCCGAAGTGGCGTTAAAGGATCTACAGGTTATGAACATTAGAGCATAGTATAGTACAGTATAGAGGAGTATGTTGAACTTGTGGAACATGTGATATATATATGCCTGATGAGAATGTGGGTACTGCATGTTCATGTGAAGCCATCCAGATGAAACAAAGTTGGGTATTGTTGAAGGAAGACAAAAGCAAGAGCCAAGCCTCGTTGGGCTCTCGTCTAAGCTCTCGTCTAACTCTGGGCATTATCTTCTTGAAGACAATGTAAGTGAAAGAGATGGATGAAGGAGAGAGAGATCGGCTTAGGAGCTCCCAGGCCGAACTATATGTATAGAAGATCAGGCTCTAATGTGAGCAGTATCGATTGTGAGAATAGTTCACTGATATCTAGTTTAGAGATGAAAATAAGTGATCTAAGATGAACCCTGAATCACCATACGGAAGAGAATTATTGGAGACCAACGTCATAACAATTCCAACTAATAATAGAGTTAAGACAAACTCTCAACATAAACATCTATACTTACATGGTGGCTACACAAAGATGTATTCATAAAAAAACGAAGATTTTGCCAAAGAATGTATTTCCAAAGAAGATATTTCCAAAGAAGATTTTTCTCAAAGATGTCATTACCAAAAAGGAGCAGTTTTCCAAAGATGTAATTACCAAAAACGGAGCGGTTTTCCAAAGAGGGTGTCTACTAATTAAACCATAATTGTGGGCTCAATTAAAAAGCGGCTCATGCGAGACTCATAATTTTAGATTGTGGTTGTTAAGTCGGGTACTCTGTTTAGTATGTTTTTTTTCTTTTTTCTTTTCTTTTTTTATTTGTTAATGCCCCTTCTAGACCCCGGATGGTGGAATGGTACGATGCAGATGCTCCAGACGCGTTTTTGGTGGTGTACCTTAAAACAGGCCTTAATCACGTGGACGTGCCTGGTCATTGGCAGCAAAAAAAAAAGATTACCTTTCGGCCAAACGGGGCCTGGAGAAACCACCATTCCAATTGCCCAAGTATATTGCCAATACTGGCATCTCGGAGATGCGTAACCATGATGTGGAACTGCTCAAGAAACTGCAACGAGATCGTGTGCAACCCAAAATGGGGAAATTGGATATCGATTACCAAAGACTACATGATGCTTTTTTGATTCCTCAGAAATTGTTCTGATACCTCACTGAGGAAGAAGCTCCGTTCCTGCAGGGGTGGAACCTCATCAAGGATCCAACCCTCATAGGGAACGGTCAGCATAGGATTAAATCTATTTACCCTTTCCAAGAAACCTTTGCAAGAGATACCCCTGAGATACTTCAGTGAGTGACATTTCTGTAACAATATGTATTCAATATCTAGTCTGTAGAGAGAAGGTAGAATAAGGTCCTTAGAGACTAAGGAATATGGAATATTCTTTCTTCTCATATGTATAGGAAGAGGTTGTGCAAGTGCAATAATTAGAGCACAACGGTAAAACTAGGATGTGCGGTTTAGGACACCAGTCAAGGGAAATGAGGCCTCATGCCCTATGGGCATACCTGAAGCAATGGAACCTAAGTGCAGGGCACCTAGGTCTATATACTGCATATGCACCTCATATCACTACAGAAATGGAGGAATATGAGCTATTTAAGTAGTTGACAGGGTGTTGTCTAGTCACCCGGTTGTTGTGTGGTGCTGGCCTTATTGGCTAACTGTCGTTTCATGTGTAATCATATGCTCAATTACTCGACGGCTTATACCCCTCGAGTCTAACAGGTATAGCATGAAATGGTGTAGTGTAGTGTAGTGTAGTGTAGTGTAGTGTAGTGTAGTGTAGTGTAGTGTAGTGTAGTGTAGTGTAGTGTAGTGTAGTGTAGTAGAGTGGAGTGGAGTGTAGTATAGTGGAGTGTCGTAATCAGTAGTTAGTATTTAGTAGTGGTAGTCAGTAGTAGTTAGTAGTATTCAGTAGTAGTTAGTAGTATTCAGTAGTAGTTAGTAGTATTCAGTAGTAGTAGTTAGTCATCAGTAGTGATAGCTAGTAATCAGTGGTATTCAGTAGTAGTAGTGAGTAGTGATAGTCAGTAGTGAGTAGTGATAGTTAATAGTGGTAGTCAGTAGTCAGTAGTTAGGTTGGTGAGGTTCACTGAGGTTCATTGAGGTTCGGTTACACTTAGCTAACCTTGGTATTGGTTTTGGTTGAGGGTTAGTGAGGTTCACCAAGCTTCAGTACCTTATCACTAGGTCTGGTTGAGGTTTTTTTATAGGTAGATCTGGTTGATTAGATCTAGATTGAGGGTGGTGCAATTTCCGAGGTAAGGTTCTCTTGGATTAATGATACTGGTGATTAGTGATTCTGAGGTTAGTGATTCTGAGGTAAGTGATTCTGAGGTTAGTGATATTAGAGGCTAGTGGGTTTAGTGAGGTGACCAAGATTATTGAGTACGTCTTTATGAAAAGTTAAGGATGACTAATTCATGAAAGGTTCTTGAGGGTCTTGAGGTTAAGGGAGTTAATGAGGCTAAGATATGTGTAGTATAGTGTAGTATAGTGTAGTATAGCGTAGTATAGGGTAGTATAATGTAGTATAATATAGTATAGTGTAGTATAGTGTAGTATAGCGTAGTATAGCGTAGTATAGCGTAGTATAGCGTAGTATAGCGTAGTATAGCGTAGTATAGTATAGTGGAGTAGAGTATAGTATAGTATAGTATAGTATAGTATAGTATAGTATAGTATAGTATAGTATAGTATAGTATAGTTTAGTAGAGTAGAGTATAGTATATGTTATGTTCTTTAAACGTAAATTGCCTTAGACTTGTATTCGTTTATGGTTCCTCAAAGAGAGGAACGGGAGTGGCTTATATAACTTTGAGAGAAACGTGTGACCGAAAAACGCTCCACCAGAACAATGGGGAGGATTATTCTGGAATGTTCGAAAGAGGCCTCTGACTCCCGAGTTGTCATAATGGTTAAATGCCGTATCACGGCATTTGTTATAGACAATAACAGAATCGGGCATCTTAGGCTCCATAATAAAACAATAGGTAGTGTTCCACCTATTGTGGATCTAACAGTATAGTATAGTATAATATAGTATAGTGTATGTTAGATCCACCATAGGCAGGGCCCTGGCTTAGAAGGTATTATGAATCCTCTCAGTCCGAATATTGTTGCAATGGTGATACGGCGTTTGGCCATCAGAGCATTTTCTTCATCGATGTTCCCCTTTCGAACATTCCAGAACAATCCTTATCATTGTTCTGGAGGAGAGGTTTTCGATTCCACATTACTCTCAAAGTTATATACGCCTCCTCAGTTGCTCTCTTGACGAACCATCAACGAATACAAGTTCAGGACAACACACGTTATAAACAACATACCACCAAAGGCTATATTAAATACGGTAAAAGCAGACTGTCTCTATACCAAATCCCAGGTGCCAAATCCGAGGTCAGAATACACATCATCAATAGTTGGAAATAGTAATCATTTGCTCAGGCTTTAATAATCTCAGAAGATCAGTGCATATAGTAGTAAGATAATACAGTATAGTGCTACAGTAGTACAGAGTAAAGGAGTAGTAGTAGTAGTAGTAGTAGTAGAAGTAGTAGTAGTAGAAGTAGTAGTAGTAGTAGTAGTAGTAGTAGTAGTAGTAGTAGTAGTAGTAGTAGTAGTAGTAGTAGTAGTAGTAGTAGTAGTAGTGATAACTAGTCAGTAGTTACTAGTACTATTAGTACAACTTAATAAATACGTCACATAATACTTCAAACGCCTTTTGGCATAATTTCACCATTCATGTATATTTTGCACTCTCCCACTCTTCCTTATAGTGTTCCGCACCTAATCGACAAGGGATTTACGAGCCTTTGAGCCCGTAGAACGTAAAAAAAACATGGCCTTTTAAACCCATGAGGGTCCACGTTTTCCCCAAGGCGTAAACACATTTCTGGAAAGTACAGCGGTCTTTGGTTCAGCATTGTAAGGCATCATGTACACCTCTACCTACCTCAAAGCAATATCCAACTTGGTTGCCTCTCCCTAAGTCCGTAAAAGATCCCCCGTGCAGAACCTCCAAGTGTAGATTCTTTAATTCCAGATCATCTAAGAATGCTGGGGAATCTAACCATGGTTTAAGGTCCGTAGATCCTTTCAAGTTCTTCTTGTTCTCGTTCGTAATGTATTGTAATCTTCTCGAATGTGTAATCTGTCGACTTTGATCCAGCTGTTTTCAAACACTTGTCAATTTTGCATGAAGTTTGGTTGTAATCGTTAATCGTCGTTTTAAACGTAATCCTTTCGATTCAATTCAGAGTTTTCCATTTTCAATTTGCACTAGCGGAGGATACTGTTTAACTCTCCTAATTACTTCAATAATGGCACCTTTCGAGATGATATAATGGGTGTGTCTTTAGCGACATAAAGAAATGTGTCTTTCGCCATTAGTAAGTGTCTTTCGCCATTAGTAAGTGTCTTTCGCCATTGGTAAGTGTCTTTCGCGACAATAATAAGTGTGTCTTTAGTGACAATAATGTGAGCATGTTCTTTCTGCTTCTGTAGTGATAGTTGACGCAATTGGTTGTCCTGAATAATACGGATCTCAGATTGTCTCATCAAGATAAGTAAACATGTGAGGTAAAGTGTTTACTTCAGATATAGGCGGAGTCTCATTGTCAGTACGAGGAGAGGAGATCTGGTGGGTCTCATTCTCAGCACAAGGAGATCTGGTGGGTTTGGATCTGGGAGGCATCTTGGTATGTCTTCCTCATCCCACCCTCAGTAGAAATATTCAATTGGATATCTAATAAAAGGAGTAGCAAAGGCCTCGTTATATATTTGGGAATCGGCCTTCACTGACCCTTGGCTGTGAGACAATCAAGGTAAGGAAACTAGTAGCGACGTGCCCTGCAAGCCTAGAGCGCCGTGCGCGCTCTTATTTGGTGCTATTTTCCAACACCAAGTAAGTAGTGTTGAACTTGAGGGACTTCTGTACTTGCTTGAGTCACGTGCCGACGGCACGTGATACAGTGAGACAAGGTAATAGTCGTATGGTGGGGAATGCAAGGGTTGGATACCACTTGCTGCATGTGCAGCTGAGCACATTTCTAAAACTGTTTGGGAAAGGGGTCCAAGACAGCCCTGCGACTGTTAGAACTTGTGCAGGACTTTGGGATGTGTAAAAACAAAGTTATATCAGTTGTATATTTGAATACTATAATATGCCTTAGAGGGATCCCTGAGGATTCATCTTATCAGGCGAACCTGCTAGTTTTATATACTTCCTTGCTGCTTCGGGTAACCCTTGAGGGATTTCTTGAAACAGCGGACTTTCAGGATGTAAAACACCGCAACATCGCAATGTTTCACATTAGCCCGGAGGAGTCCTTATCAGGAATTCTCCCTGGCGGGGGCATATCACATGCGTCCACTTGCATGGTGCCTAGCGCCCAGTATTCAAGTCTCCTTGAATACTAACCTCCACACCATCTCATACCCAATGAGTGGTCTGGTTTGAGGCTTAGCGTAAGCTAAGGCTCGTTAGTAGAATCCACCGACACTAAGTACTCAATTCTAGTGCTCGTAGGAGTTTTCCTAACAGCGACAGGGATGGATGAACCCCGCATCTTGGTTGACATAGCAACCAAGATCTTGGATACATAAGATGGGCGAAACCCGTTCTAAGTGAGGGACATTGATAAAGAGGTCAATCACAAGAACCCTAGTCCAGTTATCATAGGAATATAACAATGACTACAACAACTTCTCTGCCTTACCTAAAGAAGTTGTTAGACAACGGACGGAGTCGCATTCCGGTATACGTATACGTGAGCGTAAAGGAGAACGCTCGACAAGTAGCAAGAGTAAAACCACCGTGCACGAACCCTTTTGTTTCTATCTAACATTAATGATAGGTTCACCTGGACGAATTGATTTTCCGTTAAGATTTACTTTATTTAATTCTATATCAATATAAAGTTAGGTTATACATATATTCCAGATATCTTTAAATCTTTACTAAATGATATTCATATTCAACAGGTATCCATCCTTTATAGATCATATTGAAGAAAAAGATTCTTTAAATTTTAACTATTCTACTTTTTGTAGTAAAAATAAAAAAATTTATCATTCGACCACCAAACAACATATCACTATGAACTGTATGGGCATAATTGTAGTTGCTTAAACTGGTTTCATGACTATAGACTAGAAGTGATCTTTTCGGCGTACCACTAAACTCCACTCTAGACTAATTCATTTCGAAAATTAGCGTTTTCTTGTGTAAAAGTATAATGAAATAAGGTAGTTTAATTAATTAACTAATTAATTAATTAATTTAAGTGTGGCCTTCTTTTCACGTGGCATTGTATCCCGTGACTTTCTTCACGTGGCGTTGAATCACGCCATACTGTATCACGTGCCACATTATCACGTGACTTTGTTTCACGTGTATCTTTTTATTACGCGAATATCATGTGATCGTTTTCTACAAGAACCTCACGTGATACTTCCTCACACCTTAATCTCAACAACCAACGATTACCACCCTTATGAACTTCCCCGGCCAGGCCCCAAGCCCATACCTGCAGAATCAGCAGGGTGCCCCGAACCCTCCTAACCACCAGACGTTCCAAGGGCCCCAAAACCATCAGCCTCAGCAACCCGGCCAGGCCCTTCCGGCCGCTCCTCAGCATAACTTAAACCCTCCCCTGAGACAGCACATGCAGTCACAAGCCCAGCCCATGTCAGCCGCCGCCGCCGCTGCTCGGAGAAAGCAAATGGCTATGTTGCCGCCCCAGTTTCAAAACCTTTCCCCTCAGCAGCTTCAGGATCTCAAAAACCAGCCCCAGTTCCAGAATATGCTCCGCCAGTACTTGCAGAGACAACAAATGTTGCAACAGCAGCAGATGTTACACCAGCAGCAACAGCAAATGGCTCAACCGCCACACCAGCAACAAATGGGCGGTCAACAAATGGGAGGTCAACAAATGGGAGGACAGAATCAGCAATTAGAACAACAACAACAACAACAACAACAACAACAACAACAACAACAACAACAACAACAACAACAACAACAACAACAACAACAACAACAGCATCAGCAACAGCATCAACATCAGCAGCAACAACAGCAGATGGGACAAGCAGGCCAAGGAGCACAGATTGGTCAAGGTGGACAGATTGGACAGATTGGACAAATGAACCAGGCAGGTATACCCAGGGGTAATGGCAACCGCAACTTGATGATGGATGCGATGTACAATAGTCAGAATGGCCAGAGGCCTGGCACAACTGGTATTTCTCCAAGAGCCATCAATTCAGGCATATCTCCGGCACTAGCATCTGCAGTTCCTCCCCATATGGCCGAAACGGGAAATATGGCTGATCGTCCACAATTCAATCGCCAGCTGGTCTATAGTCCTGGAACCATGCCTGGAATGTCTGGATCTATGCCTAATACTATGCCTGGTATGCCTGCCATGAATGCCATGCAGGCTTCTATGCAAGCCAAAGTCCAGCCACTGCAACCTCCACTGGCTCAAACTCTACAGCAACAGAACCAGCAAAATGTACAAAACCTCCAGAATGTTCATAACCAACATGCCCTTGGAGTCGGTTTGCATGTGAATGCGGGCCCCAATTCCGGCCCTAATTCTGGCCCGGCTTCAAACCCATCGTCACGTGCTCATAGCCAGCCTCAATTCCAAGGCCCTACTTTGCTGCATAGAGACCAAAATGGCATGCCTACATCTGTGCCTCCGGACTTCGACCCGGCATCTGCAAATGTTCGTACACCCTACGGTCCAGGCGGTCACGTGGCCCCCGGCCCCCGTGCCGATTTGGCTGCAGTTGGATCCGGTCCAGACGATATGGCTGTGGCTGCTGCTGCTGCCGCTGCTGCTGCTGCTGGGTCAGCCATCAACAATCCTGGACAGAGACCCGAAGCTGGCCCCAATCCCGGCCCCAATCCAAATATCCATCGGGCCAGTTCGGATTTCGTGTCTGAGCCACCGCAAATCCCTTCTCAATATGCGCCCAATTCGGTCTCGGAAGTGCCCTTGGAGACCATGACAAGTGTGCACCAATGGTCTGAAAAGGCCGAAAAGGAAGGTCAGCCGGTCTCTTTGGAGCTTAAGATGTACGAGGATTTGATCAAGAAAGATGATACGTTCATGCGCAAATACGAGGTGCTGGCCAGCCGCACTCGGCAACTCATGCAGAAAATGGCCTCGGATATTAAGTCCTACGGAGCCATCAAGCAGTTGCGGATGAATGCCATTGGGGCCTCGGCCAAAAACCAGCTCAATAACAGTATCTGGGGCGAAGGTTACCAAGGATATGGAAATGGTATCAGCAACACAGCTACACGTGTGATTCTTCCGTCCCAAAACAAGCTGTACCTGAGAGTCCCTGATATTGCCATGACGGAAATGGAAATGAACGATATTGTCATGGAGGGTGATAAGGCCAAGAGCAAGGCACTTGTACCTATCCGGCTCGATTTTGACAAGGAAAAAGACAAGTTCAAGCTCAGAGACACGTTTTTATGGGATTTGAACGAGCAGGTGCTTCCCTTGGAGTCATTTGTCAAAACGCTTATTGAGGACTACAAGTTTATTCCCGAAAGCCATTTCCACGACATTTACCAGTCCATCACCGAACAGATCAAGGATTTCCGCATGAAACCAGCAAATACTATGGGCGAGATTCGGATACCCATCAAAATCGATCTCCTCATCAATAATACCCAATTCACCGACCAGTTCGAGTGGGATATTTTGAATTACCAGGAAACAGACCCTGAGGACTTTGCATCTGTTCTCTGCGACGAAATGAGTTTGCCCGGAGAATTTGCTACGGCTATAGCCTTCAGTATCAGAGAACAATCTCAGATGTATCATAAGGCGCTCTTCTTGGTGGGCTACACATTCGATGGGTCTCCGATTCGGGAAGACGAGATCCGGGGCCAGATTGGCCCGCCATTACGGGTATTGAAGCCCGATCTGACCGAAGAGGATTTTGTCACGGCGCTCCGCAATCCTGCTCTTTTGGTGGACTATTCTCCGTCCATGAGCAAACTCTCTCACCAGGAAATCGAGAAAATCGACAAAGAAATGGAGCGGGAGTCACGGCGCAGAAGACGCCAGCTCAACACGGAAAACACCTTCAGCTACAACGAAAACGGCAAGAACAACTTCACGGGAGTGGCCCGGGGCACTGCATCTAGGCGCAGTGCTCTTCATTCCGGCAGAGGCGCCAAGACTTCGTTACCGAATTTGACCGATATCCCCAAGATGTTCCGCACACCCATGCCGTCCAGTGTGCTTCCCGGTGGAGTGGATTTGGGCGTGCCGGACATTTTCGGCTACAACGAGTTTATTGTCAACCGTCTGCAGGTGCCTAACCCAGATCATAAGCCTCCAGCACCGCTGGGCATGGTGACATCTTTTAAAGATACTGCTGGATCATTCTTTGTCCGGATTCGTTTGCCCAGGAAGAGGTAAATAACCCTTGGTTCCTGGAACAAGGAGTGAAGACAAGGAACAAGGAAAATCAGAAGAAAATGAAGGACCTGACGGAATTGAGAAAACCTGATACCAGGTACAAAAAGACGTTGTGAAGAAATTGAGGCATATTCTAAACCAGGAACAAGATTTAAGGAAACAAGTGACTTGGGAATTTGAAAAGCAGGAACTTGAAAAGCTAGGAATTTATAGATGGTTGAGAGAGGGGCTTGAATACAGATCCAGGTGAAGGATGTTTCAATTTGAAGCATTGGAAGAAATAAATTCGACAAATTATGGAAAAAGTCGAGGACTTGGAAGGCATTGAAGGAACTAGTTCACTGACATGGAACTTCAATGACTCGGAACTTCAATGACTCAAAACTTCACTGACTTGGAACTTTACTGACTTGGAACTTTACTGACTCAAAACTTTACTGACTTGGAACTTCACTAACTTGGAAGTGGACCTGAAGAAGCTAGGAACTTGGGAAGCGGGAATTGAAGAATAATAGACTCCGGGCCCATAACCACCATACTCCATAATCTCTATATTTATTGGTGGTCCTAGTCTAATCCTTTTCACTTCACTTTTACTTACTTCTGCTTTACTATCAGGTATTTAGTTAATTTTTTGGATATGGACAATGCCTGCATCGACCAGAATGGACTAGAGTAGTTTCCAGGAAGTGTACATTTTGGGGTGGGTACCTGTATACAGCCCCAAAACCAACCTGGCGCCCACTGTAAGCTCCACCTTCTCTGGATTTGCTAGTAGAATTTCCTTGCCCAGATCAGTCGTTACGGCACTTAAAAGGGGACTAGGACTGGAAGCTTTAATGATGGTATGGGTCACGTGACCTGTACTTTCCAATTTCCGGTTATGGTGGTTCCCTAATTTGGCTTCATCGCAAAATGTTCGTATTAGAGCATTACTACGTGCAACCACACTATTATAGGGAACCAATTTGGGCATAGAACGAGAACTGGTGCTTGGAGAAAAACGGCATCCTGCATATAGCACACTTTTCCGTAAATCAAAGGCTTGCAAATCTTCTTTTTCCAGCATTTCTAAAGATTTTTGTGAATCTATGAATTTGGATTCCACCTTTCTTCCACTTTCTAGATTGTCTAGACTCCGAAACGCATGGGAAAGTTGGCGGACTGCAGGTAAGCGCAGGTCGGATTTTGATTTTTTAGCATCAAAAAAGAAAAATGGGTTCAAGTGATTTGGTCTAATTTTTTTCGTCAGATTGAAATCTTCAAATTTCAGAGTTAAAAAAGGTCTTTTTTGGAGATTTAGGCCATTTTTCACACCATTCGGCTCATTCTTATGGACTCCTAAAGCATTGTTTTGGTTACCGTGAGCACTCTTTCTCAAAAGCCCATTTTTCTGGCCCCGATTTTTCTGGTTAGAAATATCACCTAAAGGTTGACGTTTCGGCCGATTTTGGAACCGTTCAAAAGCATCGAGTTTTCGCCCCGTCTTGTGGATATTATTATTGTTGTTGTTGGGGTGCATAATGTGAATAGAGTTGAACGTGAGAGATGTTCATGACTCGAGCGCGTGTGTGTGCAGGAATATATTACATGCAGTACATTGTATACAGTACATTGTATTATCAAAAGCAAAAAAGGAAGAGTCAGTCAAAGTTATTGAGTAAACATCAGTACCTCCACACTAAGTAATAATTGTGAATTGGGTGTCAGGAGTCATCTCAGTAAGTCCTGTTTCTAGTGGTATATTTTTTTTGGTGGTGTTATTAAATGGTGGGGACTTGTGTTTTTTATATTGAGGTGAGTCTTTATATGAGCCAAGTCACGTGAGTGGCTGCGACAATAGAGAGAGAGACATTGCAAGAACGGTTTATTTTTCAACACGTATATACAGTGTATATAGTGATTTCCAAAACTATTCAAACCAGCCTTTAGATTTCAGAATTCAGAAGATTGAATTCTAATCAAAGTTGGTGTTTGAAACATTACTCCATTTGCCATTTGGTTTAAAACACTCTGACTCTGTGAAGGGGTACTACCAGGAAGTGACCCCTCATTCACTACACTATTTACTTGTCTTCTAAAGGTACTCACATAGAAGTAAGAGTCTCAAAGTAAGAGTGTGACCGATCCCAATGGTGGCTCACCCGATGGTTCGGATCCGAATGGTGATCCATAGAGAAGATTCGAGCTTGATGTACTTCAGGTCTTCTTCATGCTGAGCATTTCGGTCTGAAAGCTTTAAATCTAGGATATTCTGTTCAAGTTGAGCAACCTTTTCATTCTTTTTTTGCATTTCGTCAGGGTACGCCATGCGGTTGTCTTGGACTGCGGCGAGGAAATCTTGGACGGTGTCAAGGAGAGGCTGTGCAAAGCAGGGCTATTCAAGGGTTTGAGGTCATAATTTGAAGGCATTTTTGTGCTCAACGTAAGTCTTGATTTGAGGTTTGAGGTTGCTTGGTCCTTTAGAAGTGACTCCAATTCCTGGTTTTGGACCTCCAACTGGGCCACACGCACTTTGAGCTGCTCAGTACTGAGTTCTGTATTAATGACAGCCGAGTTCTTGATCTTTTTGGCTCTGCTGCCAAATCTCAAAGTCGATAGAGTCTCTTGGTTACTCTGAAGAGAAGGCGAAATGTTGATGACAAGTGTTGTTCTGGAGTTTCCACCTAAGGACTCCTGCAAAAAGAATTCTTGGTTTGTTGATTTTTGCTAGTTCTGGTTCCAAGCATTCTGCCCCCCCTCGTTTGAAGAGTTTTGAAATTCACTGTATACAATCTTCTTCAAAACTATTTAAACCAGTGTAACAAAAATCTTCAAACTAGCGTGACCAAATGTTTCGAACCAAGAAGACAAAACGATTCAAACCAATAGTCCAAAACGTTTCGTACCCCTTAACACAGTGTTTCAAGCCAATAATTCAAACCGTTTCGTACAATTCCATATTCTCAATTCCATATACTGGAATCGGAAATCTGGAAATAAGTGATTGCATCATATTTACTTACATTTGATTTGGGAGCCTTGCGGTACCAATCCAATCGAGGATCAAACCAGAAAGGAACATGAACTGGTTTCCTTCCTTGGGGTTATAATATGTGTATTGGTTTTTTAACATTGATAGTTTCGTTTGTTTAATTTTGCTAGTTTGGTTTGTTTAACTTTGCTAGTTTTGTTTGACTCGTGTTGGCGTGTTGGTTTGAAACATTTTGTCTTCTTGGTTCGAAACATATTGTCGATACAGTGTTTTTCAAAACTATTCAAACCACACTAGCAAAATGAAACAAACCAATAATTAAAGGTTTTGTACACCTTCGAAATTGTTTTTTTCAATCCAAATGGCAAATGGAGTAATGGTTCACGCAAACTGGAGTGATGGTTCACACAAACTGGAGTAATGGTTCACATCAACTTTCATTAGAATTCAATATTCTGAACATCTTAAATCTGGAGAATTGCCTCATATTATATATTCTAATGTACTATATTTGGGAGTATTGTAGTACCAATCAAGGGTCAACCTGGGACGGAACATGAATTGTTTTCCTTTTTTGGGGTTATAATATGTGTATTGGTTTGTTTAATTTTGCTAGTGTGGTTTGAATCGTTTTGCCGAGCTTGTTTGAAACATTCTGTCTCACTAGTTTGAATAGTTCTGGAAAAGAAAATCACGGTATACATAAAGAGACAAATGTCACAACGTTCCGAGAAATTTATATGTAGATGTATGTGTACAGTGTTTTTCAAAACTATTCAGACCACACTATCAAAATGAAACAAGCCAATAATTCAAAACGTTGATACGGCAAACCTCCAGAGGTTTAAGATGTTCAGAATATTGAATTCTATTGACAATATCTGTCAAAACATTCCGCCATTTTGTTTGAAAATCTGTGCCATGGCGTACGAAACTTTTGGTTGATTGGTTTGAATTGTTTTGAAAAGCATTGATATATGTTCGACGAGGAAACGAACACTTAGTAATATTGAAAAGGCACATATCCTCAGAAAAGTAGCTTTAGTAGCTCTAGTACTCTAGTAGTCTTAGTAGTTCTAGTAGTCTTAGTAGTTCTAGTAGTCTTAGTAGTTCTAGTAGTCTTAGTAGTTCTAGTAGTCTTAGTAGTTCTAGTAGTCTTAGTAGTTCTAGTAGTCTTAGTAGTTCTAGTAGTCTTAGTAGTTCTAGTAGTCTTAGTAGTTCTAGTAGTCTTAGTAGTTCTAGTAGTCTTAGTAGTTCTAGTAGTCTTAGTAGTTCTAGTAGTCTTAGTAGTTCTAGTAGTCTTAGTAGTTCTAGTAGTCTTAGTAGTTCTAGTAGTCTTAGTAGTTCTAGTAGTCTTAGTAGTTCTAGTAGTCTTAGTAGTTCTAGTAGTCTTAGTAGTTCTAGTAGTCTTAGTAGTTCTAGTAGTCTTAGTAGTTCTAGTAGTCTTAGTAGTTCTAGTAGTCTTAGTAGTTCTAGTAGTCTTAGTAGTTCTAGTAGTCTTAGTAGTTCTAGTAGTCTTAGTAGTTCTAGTAGTCTTAGTAGTTCTAGTAGTCTTAGTAGTTCTAGTAGTCTTAGTAGTTCTAGTAGTCTTAGTAGTTCTAGTAGTCTTAGTAGTTCTAGTAGTCTTAGTAGTTCTAGTAGTCTTAGTAGTTCTAGTAGTCTTAGTAGTTCTAGTAGTCTACTACTTCATATTAGGCAAGTAGATCATAGTAATAGTACTTTTAGTAGCTCTAGTAGTATCGTGATCTAGTGATCTAGTGGTCTAGTAATATAGTGGTTTAGTGATCTAGTGGTCTAGTGGTCAATAACAGAGGAGAAAATCAAGTAAGTAAGTTGCATCAGGATTACTGTAAAACTTGGAATTCCAAAAAAAAAATAAAAACTTCTTCTATAGGTCATGCAAGAAGTACAAATCCCTTTCTATCGAATCTTTCTTTTCTAGGGATTGACTCAATGTTAACAGAACAAAATTCTCAGTTGGGAACCCTAACATTATTGCGTATACGAATCTTACAAAGAGATCCAAGTTGGAATCGAGCTGCTTTCAATTGCTTCTAATTGCTTTTAATTGCTTATATTTCCTTCTAAGTCCTTCTAAGTCCTTCTAATTCCTTCTAAGTCCTTCTAATTCCTTCTAATTCCTTCTAATTCCTTTTAATTCCTTTTAATTCCTTTTAATTCCTTCGAATTCCTTCGAATTCCTTCTAGTAGTAGAATGGTCAGAATGACGCTACTAAAGTCCCCCTCTATTCTCAAATAGTTTGGTAAGGTCCGACCATGGAGAGAACCTGGTCTATCAAGACACCAATGCTGATGTTCTAAAGCATAAACGTCGTTTCTAGACTAACCAATTTTTCAAATGGATTGAAGAGTCTATCTTCGTGTGTGTCATTAGATCATTCATAAAGTTATCATGGATACAGGTTCATAGATCCAGGTTCATGGATTCTGGTTCATGGATTCTGGTTCATGGATTCTGGTCACGAGAGGTCTAGTGAGAATAGCGTATTTACAAAGAAAAACTAAGCTAGGGCACAACAAAAAATTGGAGGTCGAAAAAGTACCTTAAAAACGCGTTATTGAATACTTGGAATTAAAACAAAATGGAATATGTCAGAATGGCTTTGGTTGGAAAAATACAAATACAGAACTAAATGCATAACCAGAAAAGTATTGTTTACGGTAATATAAATAGCTATAAGTATATATGTAATGCGGGGGGGTGTTAAGTTCTTTCAATACATTTATGCCTAGAATCTATACAATGTGAAGATTACTTAACGGTATAAGATATCCTACAGTATAAGCTGTACTAGTAGTATACTACAGATGAACCTGTACTTGTTATATTCTTTAATACATTTATGCCTAAACTCTTATATTCGTTGATGGTTCCTCAAAGAGAGGAGCCGAAAAAAAGACGTATATACCTTTGGGAGAAACGTGGAACGGAAAACCTCTCCATCAGAACAATCGTAAGGATTGCTCTTGAATATTCAAAAGGGGCCATTGATCCAAGAAGTGTAGGATGGTCAAATGTGGTATCACCACTGTAAAACCCGGACTGGGAGGCTTCAAAATGCCTTCAAAAACCTTCATAGCCAGGGCCCTGCCTATGGCAGATCTAACACATACTAACTACTACTCATTATACTAGCATACCTAGTAAGCTATACTCCCTGCCTGTGTGTTTTGATAGAGTCTATTTTGATAGAGTCTATTTTGGTAGAGTCTGTTTTGGTAGAGTCTGTTTTGAACCCTTGAATGGCCATTATGTTTAGACAGTGTAGACAAAACATACTGAGATAGTAGGCAGTATAGGACTAAAATACTATTACTCAACACAACCAAATGTCCTAATAAAAACCAAACCCATCATAAAGTAATAAAGGATTATAGACCAAAAACTATACTACTCAGTACTGACTATTGGAATTACTATACTAGTACTTTACGACGACTGTTCTAACTATTAATGTACTACTTGTTCCACCATCTGCTGTACTACTCAGTACTACCACTCAGTACTACTACACAGTACTACTCAGTACTATGCACCGTATATCAAATGGATTCAATGGTTGATCCCGATAACTGTCTAGCTGATCAATTGGGCACGTGAGCTCAATCAATATATGAGTGGTCCTCTGTTCATCTTGGAACTAACTGTATTTTATTACTGAATGTTCATGTACTAACTTAAGTAGACAATAGACCGTACTCAATTCTAGAGTATAGTAAGTAACTGTAAGTAGTCGTAAGTAGTCAGTAGTACTAGGCCTAGTATTAGAAACAGTATTAATAATAATATTAGTAGCAGTAGTAGGTCTAGGCTTAGTAGTAATAAGGAAAAATATAAGTTCTGGTGGACGAGACGGCAGAGTCAAAACCGTGACTTCCTTGGAATAAACCTTAAGTCATTAAAGACTAAATCCCATTGGCCTACACTGAGTGTTCATTGTGTAATACTCACTGTTTTATGTGATGACTTGTGCACAAGTAATTAGAGCTGTTGTTTGATTCTTGAATACGTGTAATGCTTGTAGTTATGTTCTTTCGTTGATGGATTGGCAATAAGTGGGAATCCGGGTGAATATATAACAAAGTGGTGAATACCGGTCAATTGAAGGAAAGTGGTTGAACACCATGTCACGAGTTAAGGAGAACGGATGAGTCCAGGTCACGGATTATGACCGGTTGATGTCACTGACATTCGTGCCTACCCATGGTAGGTCTAACAACAGTATTGGTATTAGTATTAGTATTAGTATTAGTATTAGTATTAGTATTAGTATTAGTATTAGTATTAGTATTAGTATTAGTATTGGTATTAGTATTAGTATTAGTATTAGTATTAGTATTAGTATTAGTATTAGTATTAGTATTAGTATTAGTATTGGTATTAGTATTACTATTACTATTACTATTACTATTACTATTACTATTACTATTACTATTACTATTACTATTACTATTACTATTACTATTAC